>CM020184.1:1048026-1084444 GCA_009805545.1 Oryza longistaminata
CGGCGACGACCGCCCTGAGGGCGGCGAACGCGTCGTCGTAGGCGGCCGGGACGGGGTGCTCCGGGGCGAGGCGGTAGTCCGCCGAGACGACGAAGGCGGGGACCGCCGCGGCGAGGGAGGCGGCGTACCTGTGGTAGAGCGGGGACGCGGCGGTGTGGACCAAGAACGCTCCGCCGTGGAAGAAGAGCACGACGGGGAGCTTCTTCCCCGGCTCCACACCAGGCGGGAGGTAGAGACGAGCGGAGATGCCGGCGGCCGGGTCGACGACGACGTCCTTGGAGACGACGCCGTTGGCGGGGTCGCCGGATGGGGACGGCGGGACGGTCTGCGTGCCGTCGAAGCGCTCGACGCGGCCGTCCTTGTACATGCGCAGGACGCCGGGCATGTCGAACTCGATCTCGGAGGCGGCGGCGTCCATGGCGGCGGCGGCGGCGGGAGGAGGGGAGATGGGCGAGGGTTTTGGGTGTCGTCTTCTCCGCGTCTGCGGGGTTAAGTTGCGAAAACCTCGTGGTTAGGCGGTTTCGTTAACTTTACTCGCTTCATCATCACATACTTGGATATGAGATTTTTGGTTCATTTTTGGCACGCTTTTAGATCCAAGATTCATTATGGATTTAGATTTAATAAAGTTTTACTATTTTTTTCTCTAAGTAGAGTCAACATGGTTCATCCAAAAATTACAGGATGTCCATTCCATTCGGCAGGGACTCCATCTCGCATTCGATCCCCATATGAAAGTAATTTTAGATCTAGTTAAATTATCTTTGGATTTGGAAATATACCAAATAGACCCTATAAATGGTTTAAAAGATATTTACGCTGCTATTAATTACAGATTGTTTGGTTATCCAGATTTAACATGGAGGTCATTAATATATACACTATCCATGAAGTATTGAGAATTTTATTATCTTCCTATTGGTATGACTGAGGATTTTGTCGTTTCACATCTTGCTGACGTGTAAGCTAGTGTCATATAAGACGTAAAGTCTTAATAATATTGGTATCGTATAAATAACTCAATTATTAAATAGATTGTCATGTTCTCTTATATTAGGTCAAAAATTACCAAATAGACGCTAAAAATGATTTAAAAGATATTTACGCTACTATTAATTAGAGATTGTTTGGTTATCCAGATTTAAAGATATTTACGCTACTCCTAGGTAGCATGGTTCATAATATCGATCTACTATTTTTCGTTTGTTTCGAATGAATTTTGACAAGTTTTAAATGAAATTCATTAAGTCTCAATAATCGAGATGCACATTTCGAGTCGGATCAAGATGATGGTCGAGGTTGGGAATGGAATTGAGCTAGTCATTAAAATAGGTTATCCACAAAGGTTGAAAATTTTCGAGACATGTTTGCAATTGAGGACTCATTGAGTCGTTGTCTCATATAATGTGCTTGTTCATACCACTGGTGGAGAAACCATTTATACTCCCGGTTGGTAACCCCTTTAGTCCCGGGACTATGAATCCGCCATCTTTAGTCCCGGTTGGTGTTTCCAACCGAGACCAAAGATCAAATATGCCCACTGTAGCCACCAACCGAGACTAAAGATCATCTTTAGTCCTGGTTTTTAGTGGAATCGGGATTATTGTGGATTTCGTCCGACCGACCAAAGATGGTTTCTCCACCAGTGTATATGGCTCTTATCCCGTAACTCAGGTATAAATTCCCAGTTATCAGTTTCACCAAAAAGAAATTCAATTATCATTTATCAATTATATTACGGAATTTTCTTAGTATTAGCTCAAAATTTCAGTGTTTATGAAAATAATAAATCACGTTCTGATGTTCATGCCTATTAAAATACTGGGGAAGGCGCAAGGCTCATCGTACGAATGCTACGACAACATTTTACCAAAGCACATTGCGGTTTACAACTGTAATTAATCTGCTACTCTTTTTTCTTCTTCTTTTCTTTTGAAAACTAGAGCACGTACACAGGTACACGTATGCACGACAATACAAGTGTACTCCCTTTTTTATACATCTTGAAATTTTGGATAATGATATGGTGTCCAAAGTCTATTTATGACTATATTTTCTACTATAATATACAATAAATAAATATTCTCTCCGTTTCCAAATATGTAACGCCGTTGACTTTTTTAAATATATTTGATCATTCATAAAAAAAATAAGTAATTATTAATTCTTTTCCTATCATTTGATTCATCATTAAATATACTTATATGCATATATATAGTTTTACATATTTCTCAAAAAGTTTTTGAATAAGATGGTCAAACATGTGCTAAAAAGTCAATAGTGTCGAAATTTAGAAACGGAGGGAGTATATTTTTATTTTTGTTATATTACTTTGGCCTTGTTTGGAGAACTAGCCAAGAGTTATTTTGAGAGCTATTTTTTAGCACAAGAAAATAGCCCTCCAATAAAATAGTCCTAAGTTATTTGGATTCAAGGGTTATTTTAAGAGCTATTTCTTAGCCTTTAATGCACTTTCCCAGAGAGAGAAAAGACACTTTTTCAGTGGGCCCCACCCGAAATAGCCCTAATTAGCACCCCTTCGTTAAGTTGCGAAAACCTCGTGGTTAGGCGGTTTCGTTAACTCGCTTCATCATCACATACTTGGATATGAGATTTTTTGGTTCATTTTTGGCACGCTTTTAGATCCAAGATTCATTATGGATTTAGATTTAATAAAGTTTTACTATTTTTTTTCTCTAAATAGAGACAACATGGTTCATCCAAAACTTATGAAAGTAATTTTAGATCTAGTTAAATTATCTTGGATTTGGAAATATACCAAATAGACCCTAGAAATGGTTTAAAAGATATTTACGCTACTATTAATTACAGATTGTTTGGTTCTCCACATTTAACATGGAAGTCATTAATATATACACCATCCATGAAGTATTGGGAATTTTATTATCTTCCTATACTGGTATAATTGAGGATTTTATCGTTTTACGCCTTGCTGACATGTAACCTAGTGTCATATGAGACGTAAAGTCTTAATAACATCGGTATCGTATAAATAACTCAATTATTAAATAGATTATCATGTTCTCTTATAGGTAAATAGCCAAAGTGGTCCTCCAAGTTTCATCCGAGGCTCAATTTAGTCCTTGATGTTTCAATCTATTCTTATTAGTCCTTCAAGTTTTTGTTTTAGTTTAAACTTGCTTGAACCAACAACTCTCTCGATAAATGACACTTATACCCTCATCATTCACATATATAAGAGAAAAATTGCATGCTTGATTTTTTTATAGATAATGCATAGTAAATTATGTAAAACGAAAATAAAATATGTACTAGAAAGTGTATAGGTAGCAATTGCTTAAGTTTCATGTGCACATGTTGAAATAATGGGAAGTACATCTATAATATTGTTTATTCATCTTGTTTTTTTTCTAGTATATAGTTGTATACAAACTAAGGGCAAAAGGGACATTTTCTAATAGAAATATTAACTAGAAATAGCCATATGGCATATTAAATGGGCCCAAGGATGATTTCAAGCCAAAACAAATATTTAGAGGAGTTATGTGGACAAAATAAAACGTGAAGGACTAAATTGAGCCTTCGGTAAAACTTGAGGGACTAAATTAGCTATTCACCCTTTATGCTACTACTCCCTCCGTTTCACATATATGTCTAGATTCATTAATATCAAATGCTAGAATGACTTACATTGTGAAACGGATGGAGTATTAATTAGAGATTGGGCCTGTTCGGCTGGCTGGCACAGCCACTGTACGCAGCCGCTGCTGCTGCAGCTGCAGACTCAATTTACTGTTTGTGTTGGCTGCACAACAGTAAAATTAAGTGCAGCCGAACAGTCCCATTGTTTGGTTATCCAGATTTAAAGATATTTATCGATATTTACGCTACTGCTAGGAAGCATGGTTAGTAATATCGATCAACTATTTTTGGTTAATTTCGAATGAATTTTGACAAGTTTTAAATGAAATTCATTGTCTCAATAATCGAGATGCACATTTCGAGTCGGATCAAGATGATGGTCGAGGTTGTGAATGGTACACCCTAGAATGGAGCTAGTCAATTAAATAGGTTATCCACAAAGGTTGAGAATTTTCGAGACATGCTTGCAATTGAGGACTCATTGAGTCGTTGTCTCATATAATGGGCTTGTTCATACATGGCTCTTATCCCGGGGAAAATATATAGTGCAAACCACATATATAAGTGGAAACTTGAAAACTACCGTTGGATCAAGAAATTGATGTCTGAGATTCGTCCACGTCACCATAAGTTAAAATTTAACTCCCAGTAAAATTTTAACTCATAAGTGAACCTGCGAGTTAAATTTTATTATGATGACGTGGACGAATCTCGGACGTTCATTTCTCAATCCAACGGTAGTTTCCAAGTTTCTACTACATATGTGGTTTGCACTACATATTTTCCCCTTATCCCGTAAGTCAGGCAGTTATCAGTTCCACCAAAAAGAAATTCAATTATCATTTGTCAATTAGATTACGGAATTTTCTTAGTATTAGCTCAAAATTTCAGTGTTTATGAAAATAATAAATCACGTTCTGATGTTCATGTCTATCAAAATACTGGGGAAGGCGCAAGGCTCATCGTACGAATGCTACGACAACATTTTACCAAAGCACATTGCGGTTTACAACTGTAATTAATCTGCTAGTCTTTTTTTTTCTTCTTTTCTTTTGAAAACTAGAGCACGTACACCGGTACACGTATGCACGACAAGACAAGTGTACTCCCTTTTTTATACATCTTGACATTTTGGATAATGATATCGTGTCCAAAATCTATTTATGACTATGTTTTTCTACTATAATATATACAATAAATAAATACTCCTCTCGTTTCCAAATATTTAACGCCATTGACTTTTTTTTAAATATATTTGACCATTCGTCTTATTCAAAAAATTTAAGTAATTATTAATTCTTTTCCTATCATTTGATTCATTGTTAAATATACTTATATGTATACATATAGTTTTACATATTTCACAAAAAGCTGTTGAATAAGACGGATGGTTAAACATGTGCTAAAAAGTCAACGGTGTCAAATATTTAGAAACGGAGGGAGTATATTTTTATTTTTGTTATAGTGCTTTGGCCCTGTTTGGAGAACTAGCCAAGAATTATTTTGAGAGCTATTTTTTAGCACAAGAAAATAGCTCTTCAATAAAATAGTCCTAAGTTGTTTGGATTTAATGGTTATTTTGAGAGCTATTTGTTGGCCTTTAATGCACTTTCCCAAGGAGAGAAAAGACACTTTTTCAGTATGTCCCACCCGAAATAGCCCCAATTAGCATCCCTTGAGGGGGATAATTTTTTTAGGTGGGTTATTTTCCAAATAGCTTTGAAATAGGGAACTTTTAGGCTATTTAGGGCTATTTGAGGGATGGCTAAAAAAATAACTCATAGATCCAAACAGGGCATTTGTAAGACAAATCTATATAAATTGATCTAGTTGCTTTAAACTAAACATTTTTGAAATTATTGTTAGTCAAAGTTATAAGAGTTTAACCCTATTTTTAAAAAAAAACATTGTTTTTTTCACCGAAATTGAATGGAGCTGCTGCCTAGCTGCGCCCTGAGTGTCATCTTCTGTAGATGAAGAAAAGGAGTCGGGCTTTTTACAGCTAGCTGCCTAGCTGCGCCCTGAGTGTCATCTTCTGTAGATGAAGAAAAGGAGTCGGGCTTTTTACAAGTCCTTGTGGTTGTATACTTGTATTGTATGTGGAGGCATCAATCCTAGCATATCCACGTGACTGGACTGGGCCACATCTATAAAGGGCCGAATTAGAGGCCCAACAAAACGAGGCCTAAAAGGGCTTCACAACATGAGGAAATAGGACCCATTTCTCATTCCGGCCCAACACATTCACAAGCTAACCGACGCAGGGATCCTACAATTGTCGGTTGGTAACCAGTAACAAAAATTACGGCTAGTTTACCATTAATTCAACTGCTGGTACTGGTAGAGCAGCAGTTGTTTTATCCCTGTCACTCACCGACTACATCCTCTTAAGCTTAAGCTTGGTTAACAAAACCAAGATTAGTGTATAGCACAAGCTAACCACCATTAATTAGAGTAATTAAACTAGGACTAATCAATAGGAGTAGTAGGTAGGTAAGTTACACAAGGTGACAGAAGATGCCAAGCAAAATGAGCAGCTGTGAAGAGTAAGTAGGAGACATGGAGTGGTGGAGAAGCAAAGTGTACAACCTCTTCTTTAACTGTAACCTGCACATGGCCACATCACATGCTGCATCACTCACCCACTCTCTCCTTTTCTTATCTTCTCTTTTTTTTTTTCTTCCTCTTTTCTTTTCTGGCATCAACAATCACATGCACCTCAAAAATAATAAAAATAAAAATAAAAATAAAGGAAAATTACTCTTGCTGAACTCGTGTGAGCTTAAGAAATTACTGCTCCGATATAGAGGGGGGGTAAAAAATGTACTCTTCTTAATTCACACTTGCTACCTAATGGTAGATCTTTGCAACACAAACATCTCAAAATAATTTTCGATCGATCTCTAGGAGAAAGAAAATCCAACCAACCGGAAAATGCTAGAGAAATCAAGAACAAATGAACTTACAAATTACAAACCGAGCAAGAAAGGAGGAGGAGGAGGATAGATCAGATCAGATCAGAGCATCCTGAGGAAGAGGATGGCGACGGCGAGGAAGGCGGCATAGGGGGATTTGGCGAGAGATGAAGCGGCGGCGGATGACTTGGACTTGGAAGAGGCGGTGTCAGACTTGGAGGAGGAGGAGGAGGAGTCGCCGGAGCCGGAGGAGGAAGATGCGGAGCCCTTCTTGGCGGTGACGGCGAGCTTCATGCCGTTGTAGCAGTAGCCGTAGCTGCAGATGAAGTAGTAGTCCTTGGCCTCCTTGAGCTGGAACGCGTAGCTGTGCCCCTTGCTGTAGCTGCTAATGGCGTTCGCCTTGTCGCAGTTGTCGTACCCGACCTCGTCCACCTGCACCACGTCCGACCTCCCGTTCTGGTACTCGAACACTGCGTTGCGTCATCATCATCAATGGCGATCGATCGATCGAGACAGATCAAGAAGAAGAGGTAGATGGATAGATGGAGATGCTTACGGAGCCAGTCGCCCTTGTAGAAGGGGCGGTGCTTCTTGACCCAGGAGGTGTAGTCCACGTCGGGGTTCCACCCCTTCTCGTCGCCCACCGTGTAGTTGGTCGCCACCGCCGCCGCCGGCAGCAGCGCCACCGCCACCACCAGCAACAGCAGCATCCGGTGGCACACCATCTCCAATGGCAGATCGATCGATCTGAGCTCTGAGCTCTGAGCTTGAAGACGAAGGGGACCTTGCCTCACCTCACTCTGCTCTGTCACTCTGGTTGTCTCTGCTCTGTGTTTGTCTGCAATGATAGCCGCTGTATGTATATATACCTCCATATCTCTTGAGATCTCATCCTCAGCTTCAGTAAAAAAGACAGTAACTTCACTGTCAAAGGTTGGATGCCCAGCTGCAGCCAAGGTTGTCAGGATCGGGATACTAGGTAGTATCGTTTTGCTCAAAGTAATATCGTATCGTAGGATCGTATCGTAGTATCGGCATACTATGAGATTTTCTTTTTTTAAGTTTAATTAATATTTATATTAATTATATATAGCCATTCTATATAAAATAATGTAGTAATGGTATATGTCATGCAAATAGAGACATTTATTAAAGAGAAACCACGTTGGTTTTGATATATTTAACTGATTTTCATATAAATTTGAGCATATTTAGTTACATTATTTCAAACCATGTTATTTTAAATAATATTTTGTAGTATCGTAGGGATCGTAGAATCGGGATACCACCTAAGATTCCGTAGGATCGTGTAGTAATGAATAGTAGGATCGAGATACTATGAAAATTAGGATACTAGGTGGGATCGCGTATCGTTTCAGCTTGGTAGGATCGTAGTATCGTAAGTTGCAGCTGGTAGATTTACAGCATTGTTGTTGTAAATTTTGTACACGTATGCAAACAGCCATACTTTGTCTGAAGAATATAATGTGATAAATTCACTGCCTTTTTTTTCTATTAGGGGGTAATTAACTGAAGTTTGGTGATGATGTACAGTGAGACAAATGCACTGGCTTTATTAGGGGGCTATAAATTATCTTCAGTTTCATGATGCTGCTACTCATTTGTAACTGTATTAGTTACTCATTGCTGACTAAACTTGCGCAATTGAACTATGCACCTTTACAGTAGGACAAGCAGTGCTAGTCTGCAATTGAACTGTACTCAAATCATCATTCTATGATGATCATATATGGATACTGAATAATTAGGATATCAATGGAGCTAGCCAGGGAAGTAGTAGCTGCCCAGCTGTATTATTTGAAGTGATTTACAAGCAAAGCCCATTTTATTCCTCACAAACATTCTTTCTTGGTCTACCAAAAGGATTCATAGTTCTCCCTATAAGAAAAGGCAAAATGCCAGCCGTGGTGGTTGCGAAATATATATTGTCACTTATGCATTCAAGATTGATAATATAGGCAAAACGACAACTGTTAGTTGATTGTGACAACACGATGATCATATGAAAATCAATTCAGTAGAAAGCTTTCTGCAAAGTTGGCCTAAATAATATCATACTAGTTTTTTTTTAGAACAAATGATATACTAGTTTAGGTAGCTCTAATCATACAATAAACAGAAATGGTGAAAAGCTCAAACAGCTAGCTAGCTGCATATAAACATATGTTCAACCATTTTCTATGACAAAAATGCCTTCTAGACAGTGTGCTAGCGTTTCGTATTTTCAGTACAGAACAGGAGTAAAAACTGTAAGAACTTCCCCACATTTCAAATCTTTACTCTAACTGTTGTACTAGTAGCCCATTTGGAGAACAAAGTTTACTAAAACTGTATAAGCAATTAAACCTCACACAATCATATCAGATATATGATATCAATTGTAAAAAAAAACTATCTTTACCTGGAAGTGAGGAGGAGATCCAAGGTCAATGAAAGAAGACAGGTAGGGAAGGCCATGTGAGGAGATGCCGCTCCATTTGCCCCTTTATTCGGACAATGCCACTCAAGTTGATCAGTATCTCTTCTCATGGCACCAGTAGCTGTGTACTCCATGAGTGTAATTAACTTTCTTCTTCTCTCCAACTGCTTCAGCTAACTTTCTTATTAATGAGCACCGTTTTTCTGCTCATTATATCATGTGGTTTGCTTCTGTTACCTGCTGACCTGTGTTTGTGTGTGATCTACTATCTGCAGACTGCAGCCACCACTTGGGCTTGCTTTGTCACATGCAGTTTTATACCTTTTATATCTCCTTAATACAAGGTAAGTGTTGGATCAGTAGCTTGCTCAATGCTCACTCATCCTGCCAAAGAGAGACTACAGACTTGTTCTGAACTGTAAAGTCTGTGTTTGGATCCTCTGCATATTGTTCAGTCTTGTCCTTTTGCTTTTTTTTTTTTAACGACTCGCACGAGACGGTGCGAAGTTCTATTGATATAGCAGGAAAAAATTACAAGATTACAACCCTGGAGGGTCGTAACCAGGAAAAAGGAAAAAAAACCACCACCCACACACCGACATCGCCAACACACAAGCCCAGGAGAGGCTAGCACCGGACCGGCCGCCGCCTAAGCGTGACCGGCCGCCACTAGACCAACAAAGGACACCACCGGGATTGCCCCTAGGGGATGCCAAACCGAGTCTTCAAGAAGAGAAGCGACGGAAAAACCGCCACCGCCGTCCGTCGGGACTCAAGGGAGCCAGACTGGCCTTATGCCCGGCAATCACCCTTGAGGGTGAGATCCACGGTTGACACACCGATGCTCTACCACCACACAAGCTCTGCCGACATGTGGGACTCCTGCACCGGCGTCCCCCGCCGGCCAGTCTTCGTGCGCCGAAGACCGCGCACACCACCGGCAGCTCCTCCTCACACCTAGGTCGCCTCCTTCACCACCGGCCGCGCCTCTCGCGCCAAGTCGGCCTCCTCCACCGGACGCGCCTCTCGCGCCAATCCGGCCTCCCTCCATCGGCCGCGCCTCTCGCGCCAAGCCGGCCTCCAACTCCGCCGCCCGCGCCTCTCGCGCCGAGCCGGCCTCCACTGCCATCGGCTGCACCTCTCTGCGCCAAGCCGGTCTCCGACCTTTCCACTAGACGATACCGGCGTCGGCCAAATGCGGCCGTCTCCCACGCCCTCGGCTAGCCGTCCAAGGCCCGCATGCCTCCGGTGACTGCTGTCGCGACCACCAGCCACCGTCTTCGCAAGCCGCCGCCACTGCTAGCGGCCGTTCGCTGTCGCGCCTCCGCCACGCCGCCGCTAAGTCCCTCCGCTGGCGTCGTCGGTGCAACGACCACCCGTCGCCGCCGTTGCCAACTGCCGTCGCAAGTCGACCGCCGTCGCCGACCACCACAGCCGGCCACCCTCTAGATCCGGCCGAGAGGCGCGGATCTGGGGAGGCACCGCCGTCGTCGCGCGCGAGCACTGCGCCGTCACCGCGCAGGGACCAATGCCGCCATCTTCGCGCCGTGCCGGCCTCAGGCCGCGTCTCTCACGCGGGTCTCGCCGCAACGTTGCGCCCACACAGCCGCCGGTCTCTTTCTTCCCCCGCCTCCACACCCGGCTGCACGCTGTCGACGACGTGCTGGCCAGCCGCCGCCTTGACGGAGGGGATCCGGCCTCCCACGTTGGAGAGGACAGATCCGGACTGGGGGGCGCCGGATCCGGCGAGGAGGTTGCCAGATCCGGTGACGCCGCGCGCCGCCGGACCCGCCCTGTCCCTGCTGCCAGCTCCACCCCTGTCCTGTCGCCGCTGTCGCCAGCACCTCCTCCGCCCCGTCGGCCGCCGCCAGCTGCGCCTCGTCCGTCCGTCGCCGCCGCCACCTTCTCTGCCCCGCCGCCGCCGCGCCCCAGCCCCGGATCTGGCTGCCTCCGCCGCCACGGGCGCCGGGATGCCCCCCAGCCGCGGCGCCACTTCGAGGGAAGCCCCGCCGCCGCCGTCCTTGCGCCCGGCCGGCTTTTCCGGCGGGCCACTCGGGCGGCGGCGAGGCGAAGGGGGGGGGGGGAAGCGCAGCGGCGGCCGGCGCGTGTGGGGGCGCTCGCGTCGCCCCTGGGGCTGGAGCGACGCGAGCCTTATGCAATGTTTATCGATCGTCCTTTTGCTTTACAGCTCTTTGAAAATGCAGTAGTAGAAGTTTCAGGCTCATGGTTGAAGTAACAGTGAAGATGGAGCAGGGCGAAGCCATGATTCTTCGAGTGTACGGCTAGAAAATTATAAGATGCTTTTTTTATTTATATATTCTTAGCTTAAAGTCTCTTATTCTCCATTGGAAAATTCTGCTTCCACATGTGGTGTTTCCTTGACTTTTAATTAACAAAAAAAAGAAAAATAAAAAAATAAGCAAAAAGCAAAAAAGTAACAGGTGCCTCAAGATTTGCGTTAAGTGATATCACAGTAATGTTAACCTATCCAATATTAGTTACTAGGCATATTCTAACTGGATTATTGGATTGATTATGGACAGATTTAAATTGGCTCATAGGATGAATTAAATATTTTGATACCCAGCAACGTATTGATACCCAAGCCAAATGCATGGAGAAGAGAGTGATGGAATTCTTTTATATACCTTTGGTTGGAATTTTAGAAGAAGAATTGAGACTTAGATTGTTGTTTTTCTTTGACCATTTTGTTAAACTGTTATTTGGTATCCCCATTAATGAGTGGAGTCTTATGTACTATTGTGGTTTGGATCCGTGATCTAAAAAAAAATACTGGAATGTCTGAAAATTGTACAAAAATTTGATGGGCCTGATATGGGCCTTTTGGGCCTTGACACTCTTGGCGGAATAGTGCAACATATGGCCTGGCCCATTTACACCGCCCAGCGATAAAAACTGGGTGAGGGCGACCAAGAACCCTAGGCTGTCGCTGATCCATCCCATCCCATCTCCTCCTCGTCTCCCACTCCTCCGGTGAGCCTTGCCTCCCTTTTTCCTCGATTCAGTTCATCAGATCTTTCGGTAAATCCAATCGAGTTGATAGGGCTTGATGTTCTAATCTATCTCTCTCTGTGCTGCTGCTGTTGTTGGGGGTGGCAGGTTTCTTTCTGTTCTTGGTTGATTGCCGGAGATGTCGGATTCGGAGGAGCACCACTTTGAGTCCAAGGCCGACGCCGGCGCCTCCAAGACCTACCCGCAGCAGGCCGGCACCATCCGAAAGAACGGATATATTGTCATTAAGAACCGCCCCTGCAAGGTTATACACCTCTGAATCTTGTTATTGGGATAAGACTTTTCAGGACTTGCATCTAACTGTACTGTAGTGTATGGCGACTTACATTTACTTTATTGTATGGTATGGTTGTGTTGAGTGTATGGCGACTTGCATCTAACTGTATTGTATGGTTGTGTTGGGTTGATGGAATTTGTCATGGTTTATGTCTGCCGTTAGCAATTAATAATTGTAGATTTGGATGTGTTAAAGGTATTAGATCCACTAGTCATAGCAAATGGACTCTCTGTTGTAGATGTGGATAGAACAATAGATGTACTATAATCTTTTCATTTTTTTTTATTGGACCCCATTTGCTCGCATGTTTCTCCTATGCCCATTAAAGTTGTGTCGTTGGTTGGTGATGTATGCCGTTCTTTAGCTGATGAAAAACCATCTGAATGGTCTCCTGTCTTGAGATATGCCGCACAATTAACTTAAGAATTGTTTTCAATAAATCTTTCTGAGGCATAGTCCTGCATATTTTTTTTATTGAAAATGCAATGCAGATATAACTCTGTATGTTTGGAAAGAATTCTATTTTTCCTTAGGCTTTTTAATCGTAAAAATTATCATATCTATGGTTCTTGTTATAAGTTAATGATTCACTGATACATTAGTGTTGCTAAGTTTGAGCTATGCCCATGTAGTAGCCAGGTTATATACCAACCCAGTGATCTCTTTCACTTTATAACCTCTGCCTTTACTCTGTCTTTTAGACGTTTTATGCAGTTTTCTCGATGTACTGATTTATTCTTGTTATGTACCAGAATTTTATATCATGTGGTTTGCTTCTGTTACCTGCTGACCTGTGTTTGTGTGTGATCTACTATCTGCAGACTGCAGCTACCACTTGGGCTTGCTTTGTCAAATGCAGTTTTACACCTTTTATTTCTCCTTAATACAAGGTAAGTGTTGGATCAGTAGCTTGCTCAATGCTCACTCATCCTGCCAAAAGAGAGACTACAGACTTGTTCTGAACTGTAAAGTCTGTGTTTGGATCCTCTGCAAATTGTTCAGTCTTGTCCTTTTGCTTTATAGCCCTTTTTGCAAATGCAGGAACCGTGTGATAAAACAGTAGTAGAAGTTCCATTCAGGCTCATGGTTGAAGTAACAGTGAGGATGGAGCCAGGGCGAAGCCATGATTCTTCGAGTGCATGGCTAGAAAATAATAAATGCATTTTTTTCATTTAGATATTCTTAGCTTAAAATCGCTTACTCTCCATTGGAAAATTCTGCTGCCACATGTGGGGTGTTTCCTTGACTTTTAATTAGCAAAAAAAAAAAAAAGAAGAAGCAAAAGCAAAAATTAACAGGTGCCTCAAGATTTGTGTTAAGTGATATCACAGTAATGTTAACCTATCCAATATTAGTTAGGCATATTCCAACTGGATGATTGGATTGATTATGGACAGATTTAAATTTGCTCGTATGGATGAATAAAGCAAGGGACGTGTGAAAATTGTACAAAATTTTGATGGGCCTGATCTGGGCCACTTTGGGCCTTGACACTCTAGGCGGACTAGTGCAACATATGCCCCGGCCCATTTACACCGCCCCGCGATAAAAACTGGGTGAGGGCGACCAAGAACCCTAGGCTGTCGCGGATCCATCCCATCCCATCCCATCTCCTCCTCGTCTCCCACTCCTCCGGTGAGCCTTGCCTCCCTTTCGGTAAATCTAATCGAGTTAGATAGGGTTTGATGTCCTAATCTATCTCTCTCTGTTCTGTGCTGCTGTTGTTGGGGGTGGCAGGATTCTTTCTGTTATTGGTTGATTGCCGGAGATGTCGGATTCGGAGGAGCATCACTTCGAGTCCAAGGCCGACGCCGGCGCCTCCAAGACCTATCCACAGCAGGCCGGCACCATCCGGAAGAACGGATATATTGTCATTAAGAACCGCCCCTGCAAGGTTATACACCTCTGAATCTTGTTATTTTCTTATTGGGATAAGACTTTTCAGGACTTGCATCTAACTGTACTGTAGTGTATGGCGACTTACATTTACTTTATTGTATGGTATGGTTGTGTTGAGTGTATGGCGACTTGCATCTAACTGTATTGTATGGTTGTGTTGGGTTGATGGAATTTGTCATGGTTTATGTCTGCCGTTAGCAATTAATAATTGTAGATTTGGATGTGTTAAAGGTATTAGATCCACTACTCATAGCAAATGGACTCTCTGTTGTAGATGTGGATAGAACAATAGATGTACTATAATCTTTTCATTTTTTTTTATTGGACCCCATTTGCTCGCATGATTTCTCCTATGCCCATTAAAGTTGTGTTGTTGGTTGGTGATGTATGCCGTTCTTTAGCTGATGAAAAACCATCTGAATGGTCTCCTGTCTCGAGATATGCCGCACAATTAACTTAAGAATTGTTTTCAATAAATCTTTCTGAGGCATAGTCCTGCATATTTTTTTTATTGAAAATGCAATGCAGATATAACTCTGTATGTTTGGAAAGAATTCTATTTTTCCTTAGGCTTTTTAATCGTAAAAATTATCATATCTATGGTTCTTGTTATAAGTTAATGATTCACTGATACATTAGTGTTGCTAAGTTTGAGCTATGCCCATGTAGTAGCCAGGTTATATACCAACCCAGTGATCTCTTTCACTTTATAACCTCTGCCTTTACTCTGTCTTTTAGACGTTTTATGCAGTTTTCTCGATGTACTGATTTATTCTTGTTATGTACCAGAATTTGAATACGCTGTATGGTTTTGCTTGTAATATTCTGACTTGATTACGTGTTGCCTACTGAGTTAAGGTTTATTTAATTTCGAATTGGACAGATGATGGCAAGAATGATATTTTCCCTTATTTGTACATCTTATGGACAAATAAATTGTCACTTTTTGACCCATCATTCCCTGCTCTTTTCTTCCGTAAGAGAGCCATTCGTAGTATAACATGTATTATGGTGATAAGTTTGGTTTAATCTATATTATATATAGGTGGTGTATTATGGTGATAAGTTTGGTTTAATCTATATTATATATAGGTGGTTGAGGTCTCTACTTAGTGTATAACATGTATTATGGTGATAAGTTTGGTTTAATCATATATTATATATAGGTGGTTGAGGTCTCTACTTCCAAGACTGGGAAGCATGGTCACGCCAAGTGCCACTTTGTTGGCATTGACATTTTCAATGGAAAGAAGCTTGAAGATATTGTCCCCTCATCCCATAACTGTGACGTAAGATACATGCAGATCATGCTCTACTTTCCCAGATTATCCCCTAATCTCACAACTGCTTGCTTTATCTACTTTCCCAGATTATCCCCTAATCTCACAACTGCTTGCTTTAACTATTTTGTTATCCATTTATCATGCAGGTTCCACATGTTGATCGCACCGATTACCAGCTGATTGATATTTCTGAAGATGGATTTGTATGCTTGCTTTCAACCATTCCCTTGCTTTATTTGTTTTTATATTTGTTTTTATGAAAAACCTGTCCAGTTTCTAATATGGTAATAAATGCATTTTACAGGTGAGCCTTTTGACTGAGAGTGGCAACACTAAGGATGACTTGAGGCTTCCCACTGATGATACTCTGACTAACCAGGTCAATGATTTAGCTAAAACTCTTTATTATCGATGTGTGTTATCTCTCCAACTTCCATTATATCTTAGTCGCTTTACTTTCTGAATCGCAGATCAAGAACGGGTTTGGTGAAGAAGGCAAGGATATGATCTTGACCGTGATGTCCGCCATGGGTGAAGAACAGATCTGTGCCGTCAAGGAGATTGGGGCCAAAAATTAAGCGGTTTTGCTCGATTGCCTCCGTGGTTACCTGCCTACGATACTTTGCTATCTAGTGTTGAGAGCTGAGACACATAAATAGAAGTTTTTTTATGCTACCTGTGGATGAAATGACGATCAAAACCTTTATCGATTTTATGTTACACTGGATGGTCATGAGATACTTGTTAATGCTTTTCATTATCAGTTTCCAGTATCCTTTGAATCGAGTGGCAGCTGTAATTCGTATAGAAAAGGTGGGAAATCCATTCTGCTATAGCCGTCGAAGCTCAATTCATCAAATTTTATGTTACACTGAAGGTTAAACCGCAGCAGGTGACAGGTCCATGGGGGGCAGTCCAAGCTCCTAATGAAAACATTCTTGCTATCATTTTGCTGGTTTTCTTCTCATAGAGGATTCTAGCTTTGATCTACCTATCAGGAAGTGTGTATTAAGAAGAGTACATAGAGATAAAAAGAAGGGCAACAACTATGTGAAATAAGAACATAACAAGAGTACAGCGGAAAACAATATACCATCCTGAAAATGATGCTAAAGTTACTCCAGCTGCGTTCATCACTGTTAAGAGCCACTGATTTTGATTCTAAAACAAAGTTAATTACGCCTGCTTGAAAGCGTGTGCGTTGGATATGACTTCTTAAGAGAGAATTTCCTGCACATAATTTCACGCATTTGTCAAGGTTTAATCCGATGTATGATTAGGTGGAAAAAGAAAGCAACATTAGTAAACTCCTGTACCCTGTCTTCTCCATCAAAGGTGACGACCCTGAACGGGTGCCATCCTGAGTTGCAGATTTCAGCTTTTCCAGTTTGATCAGAGAAGTGCAGAAACAACATCATCTTCTTCAGATAGTGTTTGGTTGCAGGCGTTGGCGAATGCTTTGGGATCAAGCTCTCCCATCCTCTTGATGCCAATGCTGGCTCGACCACTTGTTAACTAACTCCTCCAAAAGCCTGCACTTACAATAGATATTGATGTTGATCATCAGACAAAGAAATCAAGAAAGGAAATTCGATGAGTTGAGTTACACGTATGAGTTGTTTCCGGACGGCCTGCAACTTGTCATTGCTAGCTTGTTCGTTCATTGATGAGCAATTGAGCAGAGCTTGGTTGCGCGACTCCATTGCTCGCACATCAAGTGATTGATACTCCTTAGATAGCAAAGCTCAAGATAATTGACTTTCTTTTTCTACGAACGCGTAAAAGGATTGCACGCCAATATATTAGGATAATTGACTTTCTTCATGCTTATGCTTAACTAAATCTATTTGTTCACGGTTGTGTGAGTTCGCTAGATATGTATTTTTTTCTTCATGGTCCTGTATTGAGTCTATCTTTCATGTATATCAAACATATGTGACCTAATAGATTTATAGTTCTAAATCTTTCTTAGAACGGAGCTAGTACTCGAGGAGTATAGGCAGAGTCCTCATCAGTTGTTAGATGGTGATCGATCTCCCCATGAAAAAAAAAACTAAAAAACTATAACTAATTAGACTCCAAACCCGTGTACTCCATGCTGATGGGAGTATAACTTAATAATAATAATAATTAATTACGAATTTTGAAAATATCAAATCATGAAAATATCTCATAGTAATGTTTTTCCTTAAGTATCAAACGATACTATGAGCAACAAATTGCAGCACACACGTACGTACGTCCATGGGGGCTCAACGCTTCCTCTTGTGCGTCCTCCACTGCTTAACGACGAACTGGATGGCTTCCTCCAATGTCGCCTTGCGCTTCTCCTTGTAGTTCCACAGCTCCGGCACCGGACATCGTTCACTGGGATTGTACTCCTCCATCTCACGCAGTGCCGTTGCTACCAACCTGTAAACTTCTTCACCGTGTTCTTCTTTCAACTCCCTGAGCTTGCCATCATCCTCACAGAGAATTTCCTACATTGGAGGATGCAGATCAGATACACGACCGTTAATCCTACTCTATACAATGAAATTGGTACTGTATGTGCTGGTTCGTTAAAATAAAACAGGTAATTTTACAAACTTTGAAAAGGTACCGGGAGGTACCACACATTTTAGTGTCAAATTTGATACCTCCAGGTACCGAGTACCTCGAGTTACCAAAAAATATATTAAATTTAGGTATCTCGAGATACTTTTTTAAGGCCCATAAAATTTCTCTTAAAGAAAGCATACACAACCGTTGGTACTATGAGCTTGCTGCCATTCTCAGTCTCAGAGAGAATTTCCTACATTGAAGGATGCAGATCACATATACAACTATTGGCACTACATTTTCATCATCAATTTGTCATCAAGAGATGGCATGAATCAAACTGATTGATCATGTAAAAGAAAGAGCTAAACTGAAATAGGAGTACCTTGTTTTTTCCATTGATGTTGATGACCCTGAAAGGGTGCCAGGATGGGTCGCTGATTTCAGCTTCCCACTTTGAATAGAGAAGAGCAGAATCAAGCTGTTTTTTAGTCAGTGTTTGTGTGCAAGCATTAGCAAATGCTTTTGGATCAAGCTCACCCATCCTCCTGATGCCAATGCTTGCGCGGCCACTTGTCAGCTCCTCCAAAGCCTGCACCCAAGATCAATTTGACCGAATAAATACAAAGAAAATTGATACAAGTTGGTCAAAAAATAAATGAAAATATAATTTAGGGCTCAGTCTTTCGTTTTCGGCATTTGTATTGGGGGTGCCGATATGGCAAGAAATTTCGGTCTGAAATTATTTGAACTTTTGAACAAATATTGCCAATTCATAAAAAGTATAATCAAAATTTAAAATTGGCCGAAATAATATCATAATGGGGTCGATAGAACCGAAATTTCCGAAATTCGTTCCGGAATTTCGAAGCAACTTACATGTATGAGCTGTTTGCGGATGGCCTGCAACTCGTCGTTGATCGCCGGAGCCTGGTTGAGCGACTCCATTGCCGGCATTTCATCGGTCATCTTGCTCTTGGTGTCGTCGTCGTCGTCTTGGTTGAGCTTCTTCGACGTCGCGGCGATCCCCTGCATCTTCTTGCTCACCGCCGCCGGCGGCGGCGGCGCAAAGAGATCCGGGTTCTGCGCCCAGATGAGCCTCTGCCAGTAAGCGCCGTTGCGGCACGCGTCCGTACGCCGCCATCTCGCCATCTCCCTCATCTCGTTCTCCGCGAGCTCCCAGAGGAGGGTGGCCCAGTCGACCCAGTGCGCCTCGCCGCGCCTCACCCTCTCCGCGGCGCGGTCCACCTCCCGGACGAGCCGAATACAAATTAGTAAAGATAAAAAAAAAATTTTAAAGTAAATTTAATGATAAAATAAGTCAAAAAAATAAACGGTACTTACATAGCTAATTTCACTGCAGATATGCAAAATATATAAGTCATTCTTAAAATACATTTAATAACAAATTAAATCACAAAATAAATAAACTTAACAAATTTCACGTAAAAAAAATATTTAAAAATGGAGGTGGTACTATTCTGCGGGAGGTGAGGAATGTCAAATTTTCAATTCATACCTCCACGGTGGAGAAACTTGCTGAGGTTCGTTACCAGTCCGGTTCGATGGTGCATGTAAATAAGTTACGCGGGCGCCCGATACATATAGTATGCATATACTTTGTATATACACGTATAAACTTTTATAGATATGTATATAAATATGTAGAGTAAATTTCACAAAACTACAGGTATTTTGACCAAATTATCACAAAACTACAGATTTAAGGAGTTGTATCACAAAACTACACATTTAGCACCAAATTTATCACAAAACTACACATTTAAGATGAAGTGTCACAAAACTACACGTTTAGTAACTAAATTATCATAAAACTACAGGTTTAGAACCAATTTAATCACAAAGTAATAATGTTTATAGCTCCACCATAACAATAGTGCTAGGGATTTAAACTCTAAAAGTTGTAGTTTTGTGATAAGTTCAATATTAAATATGCATTTTTGTGATACTTAACCTAAAATCTGCAGTTTTGTGATAAATTTGGTGCTAAATGTGTAGTTTTGTGATACAACTCCTTAAATCTGTAGTTTTGTGATAATTTGGTCAAAATACCTGTAGTTTTGTGAAATTTACTCTACATATTTATATACATATCTATAAAAGTTTATACGTGTATATACAAAGTATATGCATACTATATGTATCGGGCGCCCGCGTGACTTATTTACATGCACCATCGAACTGGACTGGTAACGAACCTCAGCAAGTTTCTCCACCATGGAGGTATGAATTGAAAATTTGACATTCCTCACCTCCCGCAGAATAGTACCACCTCCATTTTTAAATATTTTTTTACGTGAAATTTGTTAAGTTTATTTATTTTGTGATTTAATTTGTTATTAAATGTATTTTAAGAATGACTTATATATTTTGCATATCTGCAGTGAAATTAGCTATGTAAGTACCGTTTATTTTTTTGACTTATTTTATCATTAAATTTACTTTAAACATTATTTTTTTTATCTTTACTAATTTGTATTATTAAAGATCCTTTACATCTGGCTTTTTACAATAATATATTCCTAGATGTTGCCTCAAACCTTAAGGAACACATTAATTGACCCTACCTGTAAAACTACTATAAATACTTACATTGGATGTATATACACAAACATATCCCGATCACATAAAGCATTGATACAGTAAGTACACCTACAATATGTACACTAGATGGTACATGAATAAAGTAAAAAATGGCATGCTTGGCAGGATCCGTAATAAAAAAAGGATTCAGTAATCGACATAAGAATATTTTAATAATAATAAAGTAGCTATGGGTGATTGCTTCTTGGTGAACGAATTATGTTGGATGCAGCTGAGTAGACCCACATTGTCTATGAATTACAATCGATCATCATGTCAATGAACTTGGATGAAACAATTCAAATAGAAGAAAAATCTATAGTTTGCAAGGTAACACACTTGCAAATTGCAGAAATCCCAAGTTAAGTAAGACAACAACACTGTTAAAATATAATGAAAAATCAACCTACATTGACATAACTTTTGAGTTGTCACGGTACTTACATGACCTCGCCAACATGAATGGCAAGTATTCCAAAAGATTGCACAACAACCGTGATTGTACGGTGTTGCAAGCTGGACTTAGGTGCATATAGTGGCGATTGAGTACATAGTATCCATGTAGCAAGTAGCAACAAAATGAAAAAGGAACTAATGCAAAGAACAGGAAGTGATACTGCATATCTGGGTGAAATAAGAAAGAACATGGGCCACTTTTTATTCGTAAAAGTGTCATCAAGTACTGATACAGACCCAAGGATCGATCTAGACCGGCGTACGCGAGAGACATCAACCACCTCTCTCGTTAGCTAACAATTATGTACATTGTAACTGGGCCAACTTGGCTGCTCGCACAGGCCACGTGCGATCCGACACCGAGCCTTGTGTATTATCGAGCCAACGCACGCTGTTGTGGGTCGCCGCGGCCTTATTCATTTTCCCTATATTTTTCACCCAAAAATCATTTAATGTTTACAAAACTAATTTGTAATCACTTTGAGCCATCATTTTAAGATATAAAATTGCTGAAAATTTTGTGTGTGCATTTTAATTTATTTCTAACTAAATGGAACCAAGGAAAGAACCTAGAAAAATAATTAAGGCTTCCAGTAAAAGTTTTTATCCATCATTCATCACACGCGGAATCAACTTCGGTAATTAGTTTCTTTTGGCAATATTTAGTTTTCTATTTATAATCACATCCGTTTCCTAATCTACAAAGAGGTATAAAATTCAGAGATATTTGTGATGTATATACAAATTTGACTATTTGAGTTGCACAGGTGTTATAAGTACACAAGCAATCTTAACCATCCAACCATATTTGTTTGATATTCAGTTCCAACAGACATATTTGCTAGTATACACACATGTATGCGTGTGTGAGAAAAAAAACATTTAATATCTGTGTGTTTTTAGCAGTTTAAAAGCCAATGCTTTAAAATAAACTACAGCAACCCCCTCCCACCTAAAATCGAACTCAGACAAATAAGTTTTAAAATTTATATTTTCTCTTTCAGCTAAATGATGATCCTTAAAATAAACTACAGCAACCCCCTCCCACCTAAAATCGAACTCAGACAAATAAGTTTTAAAATTTATATTTTCTCTTTCAGCTAAATGATGATCCTCCAATCCATCCTTTCATTAATATTTAACTTACACCACGCTAAGACAAAAGGATATTAGGTGCAAGGACTGTGATAGCCTAGCCAGCATAAAGTCATCACAAACCACACGATAATAAGAGTATCATATAACAGGAGTACATGTGCTTCTTTTCCAGCCGAAGACAGGACAGCAATAGTTTACAATAGTTTAGTGTGCTTACATAACGCACAGAAGCATTTCCACCAAAGATTTTTTTTATTTTTTTTTGAACTTTTTTATTTTTTAATTTTAAAAATAACCCCTTTCTAAAACTTATTTCTCGAATCTAAACCTTTTGGCCAAAACAATACTGAGTTTTATCCTGGCGTGGTCAAATAACGCTGTCACGCCAGCTAGACCGGCGTGACCAAATAACGCTATCACGCCGGTCTGGCTGGCGTGATAATGTTGTTTTGTCGAGCCAGTCCGGCTAGCTGGGCCAAAAGGTTCATATCTTGAAAATAAGTTTTGAAAGGATTTATTTTTAAAATTAAAAATTGAAAACGTTTAAAAAAACCGTCTTCCACCAAACTCGGCATGCTTACACACTCCCATCTATTTTAATTTTAGCAATCAATGACCCAACTGCACCGGATGCAACAAATATGGCAGCAACATTACAGCCCCACATTAGCTTATCTCGAAATTCCCCTTTGGGCATCCCACAAGAAGTCAACAGCCTGTGTATATGCATGCCAGTACATATATGAAGGTGAATCTAGGGTGGAAAACAATAATAAGACTTAAACTCAAAAGCTAACATACCGGTTGATACAATCTCTATCTTCAGTCTTCGCTCTCTCCACCTTCTCCACATCCTCAACAATTTCCCTTTGCACCATCTCCTCAAATTCATCAAATCGTTCGATCCTTTTGACCTGATTATCATTCAGTAGCTTGAACATCAAATTACAACAAGATTGATCAAGAAGTTGTGAATTCCTAGTGTTAGAGAGAAGCATTCATAGACTCAACATCAACAGCTGTTTCCAGCATGTCTTCCTAGTATATTAGGGAATAAAAAGAACCAGCAGCATATTGCAGGGCTTAGAAGTTAGAAGCAGAGTTAGGGCTAGTGCTGCATAGCGCTTTGCAATCTAGTGAGTTATAAGAGTAGCCTTTACCAATGCAAGATATATTTTTCTGTTAGTAACTCTTCAAAATGATTGCATTCTCTGCACATGCTTTTATTACAAAGAAAAGAGCAGATTGATCTAACGTGAATCACACCCACATTTCTTTTAACTGTGTAGTTGTTTTTTTAGGTGTACGTATTTGAGACTGATGCATGTATGGGTATTATGTTTGCATTCTTAACATGTACTTCATAAACGTAGTTTCCTAACTTCGATTTGTGTTGGCAACTCGGCATGAACAAGTAAGCAAAAATCACATCATTCCTATAACATATCCTCCCTAAACTTTGAATAGAAGTCCATTTAGCACTTCAAACTTTAAAACAGGTCTCTACACCCTCGAATTTGCAATACCTTCGATATAACCCCCTAAAGTGAACTTTGTGGTTTTACTTATGTGGGATATACATTTGAACAGACACTAAAATCTACCGGAACAATGCCACCATGTCAACACAGTGTCGTCCTCCTTTGCCAAAATAAGGAGTGAGAATTAATGAGGCACCAAAGTGTCGTCTTAGTTTGCCAAAACCGCTCAAAGCTTCCCCATAGGCAAAACCACCATGAAAAAAAGAACCCATTTTAAGGGGTTATATGGATGGACTTGTATGTGGCCATCTTTTTCCTTTTTCTCTTGTATGTGGCCATCCGATGCTAAGGTTTGCCTAAAAAACACATCGATTTCCCATCAATTGCTTCCTTGTCGCTGCTAATTGTAACTCCGTCTTGTCTGATCCCACTGCAATGCATGCTTCTGGAGGCAAGGAAGTACGATCCTAACAAGATAATGCAAGTGTGGGCAAAGATGCTGAGATGGAAAGGAAAGAGTTTGGAGCTAACATGATCTGGGAGGTGTTAGAGATTTAGAGACCATTTTAGATGATAGGTTACAACTTACAACGTCTAATTAATTTTTGGTTTGTTCTTGATTCACTATTGGGTTGTTGTGGTCAGAAGTTTAAGTTCGATGAACTCAAAGACATGATTGAGTACTACCCTCAGAGCTACCATGCTACTGATCGTGAAGGCTGACCGGTGTACATCGAGAAGCCTGGCAAGGTTGATTGAAACAAGCTGATGCAGATCACCTCAGCGGATGTCCATGTTGTGGTATATATACCAATGACAGGGCTCCAAAATTCTGAATATTTGTGTATTGTCTGTACTATTGAATTTGTCATTCCATCAGTTTATTTCTACTGTTGTTGCGTTGTTTGTTGTTACAGGGGCTAAAGAATTTCTCAAACACCGCAAAGGAGCTTGTTCACCATATGCAGAAAATAGACAATGGCTAGGTAATTTTATATTTCAACGGATGTGCTGTGTATAGTGTTTTTTTTTTGAGAAATGCCAAGTTGGAAAGGAATGACATGAGCAACTACATTTGCCAATTGCAGAAAATATTGGTTTTGAGCTATTGCTGTATCAAGCAGACACACTGAAAGGCATATGACTTTAGTAAGGGTTGATATTGATCTGTTCTTTACATTGGCAAGAAATTGACCAGGATATTTGCAGGATGTTGATGAAGGAAGATAATTGCAATAGTTTTTTTGCAAAAGTAAAGTTGGATCAGATTATTGTGATGGTCTTCAGTTCTTCAGTTCCCTTGCCTGCTAATGAGTTCTCTTTTTTTTTTTTGAAACCTACTAATGAGTTCTATAAATGAATTTTTAGGAGGAATAGAATATTTGATCCTTGATATGCTAATGAGTTCGGGCATTTTTCAGTATCGAAGGGTACTATAGGATATGCTATATAAATGATTATTTTAAGAGGCAATTGCTATCGCTTGACTTCAGTTCTTCACTATTTATAAAACACATTCTATAGTGCCCTTGTTAGGGACAACCGGGAGCAGTTTTTTTTCAAATGAACCTGGAGCTATGGTTGATGAATCATGAATAATAACTCGTGTTTAATATTAATCCTTCTATTTTGTGCTTGTTTGAAAAAAAACATATATTGTATTATTTTGGTTGTTTAATTTGTATTACTGAATGCTATCGTAGCGTTAGCAGTAGCACAGGCAAATTACTAGTGTTGAATAATTTAGGCAATGAGCAAGGCAAGGCAGAGGCACAGGAAGAGATTGGCGCGCGTCTTTAACAGCTAGCACATCCTCACTCAACAATCAAAAGTGACAGGTAAATTAGTCGGCTTAGTTGTAGTTGTAGTATATATACTCCATTGTCAAACTAACTAGTACGAGTACTCCGTATATATTACAAAAAGAAGAGAGAAAAAAAGGGAGGAGGGGGCTAGTAGTGGAGAGGAAAGGGGAATAATTTGATACTCTTGGAAGCGCCGGTCGATCGCCAGAAACATAAACAGAAAAGGGAGGAGGATGAAGGTAACAGATACCTTTCCCGAGGAGGAGGAGGAGGAGGAAGACAAGCTGCTGCACAAGGATAGGGAGCGGTGGCGGAGAAGCCTCTGGGACACGGCGCGCCTGAGCATCCACGCCGCCGACATCGATCGCTAGGGTTCGGTGGTTTCCTCTTTTTCGATTCGAGTTGGAGGTTTTTTTTTTTTTTGGATATAGGATATTATATGCAGTAGGCTACCAAAGATGATGGGCTGGGCCTACCCAGGCAGAGTTAAAGCCCAAAACCGATCGAGTCCTCTCCCCCTCTCTTTTCTTTCTAGTCTACTACGAGTAGATCTCTCTCTCTCTGTCTCTCTCTCCGTGTCTGTGAGGTGCAAAGCGTGGAACCCTAGATCTGATGGCGTTGCGATCGGTGTTGGCCGGAAGGTTGATGGTGGCGGCTAACCGCGCCTTCCGCGGCAGGCCCGTCTCCACCACCACCAAGGAACGGCTGGAGGTAAGTAATTGATTAGCTTGTTCATGTTGTTGCTTCTAATTTAATTGGGTATCCCCTTTTGATATCGATCGATTAATTTGTTGTCTCTCTCTCTCCCTCGAGGAATTTGATCGATCGATTTTTTTTTTTGGTGAATTAAGTTGAAGATGAGCAGCTATCCCTGGACGCAAAACGCGATGGACAACAGGCTGCGGGAGGGCTGTGCCATGGCTGTCGATAACCACAATCGGAGGGTCATGAGGCTTGCTAACCCTTACAGTGGGTATGTTTGTACCTTATTATATATTCTCTCTCTTCTTAACCTTTAATTAATTCGAGACTACTCAAAAATATTATAATGTTCGCTCGCTGCTAATTAATCTCCTATTATCCCCAACTCAACAGCTAGCACAATCGATCGATCTACGCGTTGCATGAACTAATCTATCTCCATTCACATACATTGATCGCAGGCCAGCTGATGGAGACATCCTGTATAACTGGGCTTGGAGCAACAATATTTCTTTCCTTATCATTCTCTGCTCGTGCTTTGGATTGTGTCATGCTGCGCTCCATCTGCCGCATCACGCGTCCAACAATGTGTCCACAGCATAACTAGCTAGGAGGTTTTATTATGCTATAACTACACAAATGTAATAATGTCCTGCTGACCGAAACTAGTTAAAGCCACCATTGAGGTTCTGTTGGATATCATACTCTCTATATCTCTTAATGTACTCTACTCCTACCTACTATACCGCCTTAATTTGTATGCTATCGTGATAACTTGATAGTTGCTTCCTATGTTAGCTTTATATATGTTTCTGGATTTTCTGTTGTGTCTGCCCCCAAAATACAACTTGCTCATTTAATATTTCTCATGCTATCTTTTGATGATCTGTTCACTATGTCGGTTAACATGGCAGCAATATTTTACTTATTATGCAATGAACATAATGGATCTTATTGCAAAATCAATGTCTTACTTCATGGATATGAGAGAATATGAGAACAGTCAGAAAGTTCAATAAATCTTTTTTTTTAAAATATACATTCATGGTTTAGGCACATCTTTCTTTTGTTATTACTTATTAGACTGGAATATCATCAAGCTAGAATGTGGCCACCTACTACTAGTATCTTACAGCATATTATAGATTCATAGTACCCTACTATGATATTGAGCTTGGATTTGGCACACTTCGTGCTTGCATGACTATTTAACATGAACAATAGTAGAATGTGTGGCTTCGAAATTAAAGCTACCTCCTTAGGTCCCTCTTAATTACCTGACAGGGCAAATGTTTCCTGTAATTTTGACTCTCTTGCCCTGCTGCTGAAGATGAACACAACATGTTTGTTGTTATTTTGGTTAAGTAATAGTGCATGTGCAAGGCATGTTTTTACAACATATATTTACATAAGTAAAATCACAGGGAAAAGCAGTCCTTGCAAGGGCATGTTCATACACTGAATTGAGAAACATGGCAAGGGTATGTCTACACACTGAAGTCAGATACATTCCCTGTTTAAGTTCAGACAATAATCTGGATTTTATAAGTGCCTAGCAATCCAAATCGATTGTTAAGTATGAGTTCGTATAATACAAATGTAGTATGAACTTCTAGAGATCAAATGACCTTGAATGTTAATAGGAGTATATTGTTTACACATATTGCAAGGGCCAAGATTAGACACTAAACCCGAACAAAGCTTACATCCGTTGGTGAAATCGTAAACTTTCGGTACTTGATCTACTGGAATTCAAAACATAACATTAATTAGCTCGGCAAATTAAAACATTGAACAACATTTAGATGGTGCCGAAAGTATTATTGAACTGTCCTTCTTTTTTTTACATCGTCTCGGATCATATTTATACCCAAAATACATAAAATGTCCTTGTCGGACACGATTCTACCTCTATTACAACTTAAAAATACGAACAAATCCTTTAGGTGGACTCTTACCGAATATATCTATAAAGAAACTACTAAAAACATCCTAATTAATAGATACAGTTGCCTTCTTTGGACTCTTTCCATACGTGGCATTAATTCTTGTGCGGCGTCTTAATCGATCCCAACAATGATTCTAGAACCACCTTCCTAGAATTGTCTAGTTTAGTATCAACTGATGCTGCAGACGATAGCAAGATGCTTCCCGTAGCCGGCCGATACGGTTTCTGCTTCTATGGACACAGACATTCTCCAAATCTGCTTCGTTTCTGACCTTGGATCCAATCTATGATTTATCAATTTTGGTCGTTAAATCAAAACCTTGTTTGGCTGTGTGCCTATGGGCAGAGGCCGGAGATGTAACCCATGCATTTCCATTATCTAAAAGAAAAAAAATCAAAACCTTGTGCTACGGTAGGCTCGAAAGAAGGCTCAAGGCTGGTCCGGTTTGTATCCAAAGATAAAGTGAATAGGATTTTTAGTTTCCTCTTCTTCTTGAGTTGTAAGACGTCGAGAAAAGAAAAGAAAAATGATTTTTCGAGCAGAAAAAAAAAAGGTTATCAGAATTTTTAGTTGCTGGGCCGAGTTCTGTTGAGGGTCCAAGAAGAATAGGCCTGTAGAGTAAAAATAAGACGATGGCGGGAGAGTGATCGGATGAGATGAGGGTTTCCAATTAATATTAATTAGGGATAGTGCTCTCGTCGGGCAATTCTGCACCCTAACCCTAGTCGCCGGAAGATGCTGCGACGACCTGCGGCGGCGGCGGCGGCGGGCAGGGCCATCCGGCGAGCCGCGTACCACTCCGACGGCGCCCCTCCTCCCCGCATGCTCCGGGGCCCCCGCTTCAGCTCTTTCAATAGGAACAACCATGAGGTGTGTGTGTGTGTATCCATCTCCCTTGATAATAACCTAGTTCGTTCTTAGGTTTCGATCTAGAGTTTCCCCTCCCAAATTGAATAGAAATATATCCTTTTTTTTTAAGCCTACTGCCTCTGTGCTAATACCTGTTTCATCATCGCGTTTGGTTGTTCCCCAACTAGGTTAAAAAAAAAGATGGATTTATTTTTGCTTTCTTATTTCGAAATTATGCCCGTAATCCCATATGTTGAGTATTTAATAAACTATTAAAGATATATATGCTCCCGCGAAAAACACACACACACCAATTCTTCAACTAACTAGATTCAGGTTTTTCAGATTATGCTGCCTGTACCAGTACGACTGTTATCTGTTTATTGTGAGGGGAGGAGATGGTATTGTTCCGTAATATGACAGATCATTCTGCACTTGTAGATGATGCATTATTTTGTTCACTAATGCTCTTGTGCTTAACCATCTCAACACTTTGCTCTAGAATTTTGACTGTTAGCACTGTTAAATTTCATTATGCCGCATAAGAGTGCAATCCCCCTAAGATGACAGGTCATTGTGCACACTTGTTTGTATTGATTATTGAATGAGTTTGTATACGTATAATTGTGTTTCATAATTCATAGGGTTTTAGCTGTTATGATGTTGCTCATTTGCTGTAGCATCTTGACACTACGCGCTAGAATTACTCTTGCAGTTACCATCGATTAATTAAAGCTTGTCTTTTGTTTAAGCCTTCATCTCTAATGTTTTAGTTTTATAACTTCTTTTTTAGTTTTCCCTTCCTTTTTTATTTTAATTTATTTGTTTGGCAAAACCCTCCATGCTCTGAAAATAATCCTGTGTTGTTCAGTATTACTCTTGTCTCCCCTGCTAGCTTGAGGGGAAAGAAATGTCCTCCCATATTGTCCGGGTTTAACTACTACAAATTCCCAAATATTTGGTTCAAGTGCCAACATCAAACTTCACTCAATTTTAAATTCAGTATTTCTGATGATGCTGCAATGTTATAACTAATATGCCAATTGAAGCTCACCCCCCCTTGATGAAAATAAGGGACTGTCAAGAAAGAACGGAGCTGCAAGCTTTCCTTTATTAATTATGGCCCTCTGAATGCATGTTCCCTAGATTATATATCATTGTGTACACTTATTTATGATAAATGAGTTTGTGGGATCGTGTTCCCTAAGATTTTGTTTGTGCTCACTGTGTAGTTGTAAGAAATCCAGTAGTTCTTGTGTGCTTATGTAGTAGCATATGAACATCTTACTCTAAAATTTTCAATTCTAAGTTGTTCTTTTACAGTTTATACACATATGATTAGCTTTTTTTTTTGCGCAAGCATTCATATACAATGTTTTTCCTTATCATAGTGGTTGAATTAAGAAACTTTCACATCTTAAAGAAAGGCTTTGTCGGGCACAGTGCACTTGTTTAAAAAGGATAGATGCTGATCCTTCATCTTTAGTCCTCGTTTGGAAGTGATGAAATGTGGATGAAATCAAATGGATGGTCTGCTTGATTAACACAAAAAAAAAATATTTTGAGAAATGAACTTAACAAATAGCTAGAAACAAGTGTTCTAAGCAATACAGTTGAAGAAAGTTATTTTAAGGAATCGTATTTTCAGAAGTGTGGAGCAAATTAATAAATTGATCCAGGGTAGATTATAGTTGATCATCTCACTTCAGAAAGGGGCCTTAGTTTTATGGATGACTTAATTATCACTGTGTGGGTACACTGATATTGTGCCAAATTTTATGGAGAACTGCAGTTAAATATAATTTTTTTGTGTAAATCTGATAGCAGATGTGGATGTCTAATACGTATTACGCACGTTGATGTGCAGGTTGATGCGTTGCTCGAGGAAGTCAAGAATACGCCGGTTAGCATGATTTCCGATGACTTAATTATCAGAACTGTGCGGCAGTACGTAAACCTCTGAATTCCAGCTTCAGTTATTTTTTGTTCTGTGCCTTGTTGTTAACCATCCTAAATTATTGATAATTAGTATTACCTGTCCTTGTCTGCTTCTCTAGTTCTATTTTGGCTCGTCAGCAGATTCTGGTTCAAAATGTTCTCCGGTCATGGGTGATTGCTGCAGCGGTTATCTCAGGCTATTGCTGGGGGTACAACAGAGTGACCACCAAACGTCCTGTGGCTGCCTCTGAACCACCAACAGAAGATGAGGTGGAGTAGAGGACTGGACAGTGTTTTCTTTTGGAGATGGGAGTCCGGAAGTCTGGGAGAATCAAGAATGCAGTGAAGATGTGTGGCGTAATCTATCCTGTGTATCAATCACTCTGTTAACTATATAACTAAATTTAGCCGGTATGGAATGAACTTATAATCTGATGATCGAGTTGATTCCATGATTATAAGTTCATAACCCTAGGGCCCATTCTCATTTTGGGCGGAACAGATCTGCTAATTTTTTTATTTCTCTTAGTAAGAGGGATCTTGAATTAAGAAATATACCTAGCAATTGTAAGAATGGGGTTCATTGATATTCCTGGTATAGTAGATGCTATCACACATACAGACATACTCAATTCGATGGAATTCTTTAATCTTAAAAGGGATCTTCTATTATTTCGCACAAAAGATCCGAAGTAATTCGAGCTGTAATTGTCCATACATGTAAAGAGTTCAAATGCGAAGACGGTATAATAATACTCTACGACGACAATGCAGCGGTTATCATTGATCAAAAAGGAAATCCAAAAGGAACTCCCGTTTTTGGTGCGATCGCCAAGGAATTGAGAGAATTGAATTTCACTAAAATAGTTTCATTAGCTCCTGAAGTATTATATCTAATTGGTGTGGGAATTCTGTAATATTATAGATCTCACTCGGTTTGACCTGTACATGTTCATGTGGTTGGGGATTGATTCTCTGTTGCTGAAACTGATATGTGCACTGGGAGATCTCTTTGGGTTGATCTGTGCTTCATTAATTCACAATAGTCGTCGCCGGGTTCTTCCTTCCAATTAATTGTCAATCCCCTCCATTCACCGCCACCACACATGATAACAACGACGTCACCCGCTTCAAGTTTGCCTCGCTCTACCGCAAGGCCTGAACATGTGCGAGTCCCAGCTCCAACTCACGCTCACAGTGTAGGAGTGGCTCCCCAAGAACCAGGGCTCCATCATTCTGCCCCAAATTTTAAATTTTAAGTTTATTTCAGAATGTATATATATATACAAGTTTTACTCACAAATTATTTTGTCATTGATAATAAATAGCTCAAATAAACATAAACGAAAAGATAGGCGCACTAGCCGCGCCACGCGGCCGCCACTAATTGCATCGCCTGAAACCGCAAATATTACGTCCACAAGTAGTACGTATATGTTCAGATTCATAATTAGAATTGGATTTTTATTTATTTACTAGCAAAATGCCCGTGCTTCGCTACGGGTAAAAGACATATAAATTATTTTATTAGGCTACATATTGATAAGAAATTTCAATGACAATTAGGATGGATAAAAACCACTATTGCATAATGAAATACTCGCTCTTTTTCAACTCCCGCGTGGTAAAATTTGCGATCTCCTTTTTCTAAAATTATACCTGGACTCGCGTACAGAGTGATTGTGTCACGCGTAGATGGCATATAGGCAGAATTCATTTTCGCGATTGAATCTGCGAGTTCTTACCCTTCTTTTTTCTCGATCTCCGGTAAAATGTCGTGCTTCCCCTGTGTTACGTTCGTATTCCAAAGGGATCACATAATGTCAACCAAAAATGGTGACACGAGATGTAGGAGTAGGACATTCTCTCATTCATTTATCCATTGCTCAAGCGTACAATATCTTCTCCTCCCCTCTATTTATAGAGATAGCCATAGGTAATTTCCATATTCAGTGATGGGTCTAATTAGTGAGTAACTAGGCCAGGCCTTCGTGGGCCACTGGTTTCCTAACGGTTCCTTGGTGTGGTACGATCTTCCCAAAATCGCATCAATAGTGTGAAACTTATAGTAGTATAGTGTTGATGTGAAAAACACACACTGGCCTGAGAGATTTGCTTCACTGTAGTACAGGTCCAAAGATTTGCTTTTGGGTTCTGAGCGTGCCAGTTGGTTTGATCCTGCAACCAACAAGAAATAAGAGGAAACAAGGTTAAACCCCTAAATGATAGCCGATCGGCTAGGCTGCCGATGACGTATCGTCCAGTATCATGCCGATGTAGTATGGGTCAGATCGGCAATAAAAACGTGTAAGATAAGAATAGATAGATCTACTCAATCGGTTGTAGATATCAATGATATATAAATAATCTATGCCTCGAAATATGCTTAAATTAAGTAAATGGGATAGATCGGACAGTATGCCGAGACAGTATAAATCACTTAGGTCTAAAGGTACTTCAAAGCAAAGATTATATAGATTCATAGCATAGCCGATGAAGCAAACCTAATGTGTATCAGCTAGTACTCCGATACAACTCTGCACTAAGATGTCAACGTAAATGAACATACTGAACATGAATCAATCTAATATTAGGAAAAACCTAACAGATTGACAGCAAGCTTAATATATTTTAATCAATTGAGATCTTAATATAAATGGCAGATTTAGCATATCAAGTAAACATATAAGAAACAAAGTAGCTAAATCAGGTAAGATCGGCTGAAACCCCGATGCTATCTCTATTAGCAATTATAAGACAAGCTAGATGTTATGGTTCTAAACATTACTTAATAGATCAAACTTAACTAATGCAGCATTAAGCATGAGGAGAAATATAAGATCTAAACGAGTTGATAAAAGCCTTTATGAGATGGTGGATACACTGTATAATCTAATTCAACGTCGGTATCTAACCCTATCAGCTGTTTTCGATGATGGAGGTTAGCCGATGGGGTTAGATAACGATATTGATCTAGATTATACATCCTATATGATAACTCGGCGATTTACATGAACGAGATTAGAGTGTCATGAATATGTAAGTACTAATCTCGAGAACGCAAGCCGCCATAACAAGCTTTACCTTTTCGTCAGAGATCGGCCGATGCAGCCCAACTCGAAAGCAAGAACTCGCCGAAACAATGAAAGTAGAAAAAAAGTGGCGATGCGCCGAAAGTATTATTGAATTGTCCTTTTTTTTACATCGTCTCGGATCATATTTATACCTAAAATATATAAAATGTCCTTATCGGACACGACTCTACCTCTATTACAACTTAAAAATACGAACAAGTCCTTTAGGTGGACTCTTACCGAATATATCTATAAAGAAACTACTAAAAATATCCTAATTAATAGATACAGTTGCCATCTTTGGACTCTTTCCGTACGTGGCAATGCTTGTGCGGCGCCTCGATCGATCCCAACAATGATTTTAGAACCACCTTCCTAGGATTGTCTAGTTTAGTATCAACCGATGCAGACGATAGCCAATGCTTCCTGTAGCCGATACGGTTTCTCCTTGTATGGCCACAGACCTTCTCAAAATCCGCTTCGTTTCTGACCTTGAATCCAATCTATGATTTTACCAATTTTGGTCGTTAACATATACAAATCACCTTGTGCTACGGTAGGCTCGAAAGAAGGCTGTCCGGTTTGTATCCAAAGATAATGGAGTGAATAGGATTTTCAGTTTCCTCTTCTTCTTGAGTTGTAAGACGTCGAGAAAAGAAAAGAAAAAGATTTTTCGAGCCAAAAAAAAGGCTATCAGAATTTTTAGTTGCTGGGCCGAGTTCTGTTGAGGGCCCAAGAAGAATAGGCCTGTAAAGTAAAAACAAGACGATGGCGGGAGAATGATCGGATGAGATGAGGGTTTCAAATTAGGGATAGTGATCTCGTCGGGCAATTCCGCACCCTAAGTCCCTAACCCTAGTCGACGCGAACCTCCAGCCGCCGGAAGATGCTGCGACCAGCGGCGGCGGCGGCGGGCAGGGCCATCCGGCGAGCCGCGTACCACTCCGACGGCGCCCCTCCTCCCCGCAAGCTCCGGGGCCCCCGATTCAGCCCTCTCAACAGGCACAACCACGAGGTACCATATATATACCCGGCCCTCACATTAATATTGTTCCTGCACTCCTAATTAAGTTCGTTCCTTGGCTTAAATTCGATCTAGAGTTTACCACCCCAAATATATAGGGTTCATGTCTTGTTCAAAGTTAATTATATATTATTATAGTCCCAAATCCTCCTGTGTCATCTGTTTATCATTGCACTTGTTTCCTCCTAGCTTGAAAAAATTTACCTTTTTCATGTGCTCCCAACCTTACCCCGCGCACACACACAAAAACAACAACTATGGATTCAAGTATTTAGTTACTGCCTCAAAATTCATGTGCAACTTTCCAAAGTATTTGGTTCGCCTTTTGGGATTGCTCTATACGGTTGTTAATTTATGTGGCAATCAAAAGCACACTCCTCTTGGGTAAGAGATGGCACGGTCAAATTCCATTATTGCATTATGCCATAGATTGTCCATGCTTATTTATGATGAATGAATTTGTACAATTGAGTTATATAATTTCATAAGGTTTCAGGCGTTGTGATGTTTTTAAGGTGTGTGTTAAGCATCTGTCACTTTGCACTAGAATTCTGACTCTTTCTGTTACCACAGATTAAAAGCTTGTCTTTTGTTCAAGCCTCCATCTCTAATTTATTTATCTCTATAACTTAAATACCTTATCTTAGAGGTTGAATTAAGAACGCTCTCACAAGAAAAGGAAAAGCTTTCTTGTGTGCACAGTGCACTTGTGCCAAATGATGCATTTAAAGCCCTTCATCTTTTGTTCCTCCTTCCTATGTTGTTCAAAGTTATTTTCTTTGTACAAAAGAAACCCTCGTGGCTCGGAAAACAATCCCTGTGTTCTTCACAGTTACACCTGTTTCCCCTGCAAACTTTTTTTTTCGGGGGGAGGGGGTGGGGGAGTACCCTTTTCCTTTTTTTTTTTTTTACAAAATTAATATCCTGTCATCCCATATTGTCGGGGCCTTAACTACTACATTCCCAATATATTGGTTCAAGTTGCAACATCAAACTTCACTCCAATTTAAAAGATCAGTATATTTCTGATGATGCTGCAATGTTATAACTAATATGCCAATTGAAGCTCACCCTCTTGATGAAATAAGAGGCCTGTCAAGAAAGAACGGAGCTGCAAGTTTTCCTTCTATTATGCCCTCTGAATGCATGTTCCGCTAGATTATATATGATTGTGTATAATTATTGATGAAATGAGTTTGTGGGGTCGTGTTCCCAAGATTTTGGTTGTGCTCACTGTGAAGTTGTAAGAATCCAGTAGTTGTTTGTTGCTTAATTATGTGTAGCATCTGAACATCTTACTCTAAAATTTTCAATTCTAAGTTTGTTCTTTTACAGTTTTATACACATATGATTGCTTTTTTTTTTTGGCGGCATGCATTCATATACAATGTTTTTCTTATCATGTGGTTGAATTAAGAAACTTTCA
>CM020184.1:1093012-1134538 GCA_009805545.1 Oryza longistaminata
TGGATACGAGCGCCGCGAGGGCGCCCGAGGGCGGCAAGGTCGAGGCGGACGAAGTCTAGGAGTCCGAGGGCTCCGTGGGCGGCGTCGTGGGTGGCGGGCGCGTCGACGAGGCGGAGGTGCGGGAGAGGCTTGCAGTGAACCATGCGGGCGGCGCGCTCCGGGATGCAGTCGAACACCTTGTGCGGCAGCGCGCGGTGAGCGTTGGAGGAGGCGAGGAGCTTGGCGTTGGCATTCACATCAGATTTGGCATCCGTTTAAGGAGGGGAAAGGCAAAAATATTTTGTCCCCCGCATGTCACATCGGATATACGGGCAAACATTTGAAATATTAAACATAGTCTAATAACAAAATAAATTACAAATTCCGTCTATAAACTGCGAGACAAATTTATTAAGCCTAATTAATCTGTCGTTAGCAAATATTTACTGTAGCACACACATTGTTAAATCATGGCGCAATTAGACTTAAAAGATTCGTCTCGTAATTTTCTGGCGAACTGTGTAATTGGTTTTTTATCTACATTTAATACTCCATACATGTGTCCAACATTCGATGTGACAGCGTGAAAAATTTTGCTTGGGTTGTCATGAATTCATCAAATTGCTATGCAAGAGGGAGTAGTTAAGCATGAAACTAAGCATTATATTTCTCCATCATGATGCCATTCACAAGTTATCAGAGGCACATAATAGATTTCGGCTCCGCCATGCATATGTTATTTTCATTTGTTTAGAGAAGGCCATGAGTTTAGGACGTTTTGGATCAATGAAGATTTCCAGAATTACCGTCATAGAATACAATTTGCTCTTCTTATGAGATTCGTAGAAATCCACCCTGTTCCAACCACCAAACAAGCATTGTTCTGTACTGAGAAGAGCACAATACCCCATACATAAAATTCACTTTGAGAAATTAATCAATTTTTGACAAACATGAGTTCATCCTCCAGCAGTCCAGCACACGGCTCGTTGGACTTTTTCACTGAGAAATAAAAAGGAAATCCATTTTACTCCCCCCAAACTTTTCGTTGAAATGCTTGACCCCCTAAATAATTTTTCAGCTCATTTTACACTCTTAACTATTGAAAATAGTTCATCTTACTCCCTAACGATATTTGTCCTTTTCGTTTTTCTATATAGGTCATATTATGCAATGAAATTTGGTGGTATTGATATATGCATTAGAACTTATCTCTCAACATCTTTTGGAATTGTTTTCGCTGTTTACATAGGTTGAAAGCAATAAAACTATTTTTTTTTGCGGGGAGCAATAAAACTAATTTAAACATAGAGGTTTTAAATATCAAGCAAATGGTCGTGAAAAAAAATTTAAAATTATTTTAGAATTTTAATATTGGTGTTATTTATGGCACTACAAAATCTAAAGCTGAAAATACGACTCATATAAATAGAAACAAGAAAGTAACGAGTAAAATGAATCGTTTATAATAGTTTAGCAAGGTAAAATGAGAAAATAACTAGTTTACAAAGTTAAGTGATCCATCACAATAGTTCGAGGGAGTAAACTTGACTTTTCTTAAGATACTAGTGTATTAAGTTGCGTATTCGCGCAGCTATAAACTCCCTCTCTAGATTGCGGTAGTAATAATAAGCTTAAATTTGTAATGATGATTAATCATAACCTCTTTAAATGGATGCATAGCTGATAGTTATATCAGTATATCACACACATATACATATGCTCATCACTGTTACATATAACTTTGAATGATATAAAGCATAGTCGGATCATATTAATCTTTATTAAAAGATGAGGTTTATTTGTAAACCGTGTGAATTGTAAAATTATATGCACAACATTTGTTGGATCTTTCTAAATATAGGTTAATGATCTATTTGCAATTTTTTTCCTCACAGGAAAGTTGCATAGTTTTTTAATTAAAAGTGTACATTGTAAAATTATATCCATAACCTTACTGTTTTTTCTTAGTAGGTTAAGAAAGCTTCTAGACAAAGTGAATCCAATGGCTCATATTTCTTCGATCGATCGGCATTGAGAGGAAACGAGAGAGGAGGGAGAGGTGAGAGATTGGGGGAAACGGGAGGGATGGGAGGTTTTTGATGGCAATGTAGCTTAGAGTGTAAGAAATTGGGTAAAGGATAAGGTTGCTAGCTCATGCCGTGGTGGATAAGCTCCTTCCCCGCGAAGGAAACGATCGGATAAGGCAAACCCTAGGGTGACTCGGCCTAGAGCTTAGGGGAGGAATAGAGGGTGAGATGGCGGCCGTCCTCGCGAAATTTGGTAGTGGCGCGAGCGCGGCACGATGTGTGGTGCACGGCAGCAACATGGGGCGGCGCACGGGAGGGCGGAAACGGTGCAACGAGCTTGGCATGGCTCGGCGTCCTGAGTTGGCATTACGTCGAACACCTGGCGTGCACATGTGCAGCTGACTGGAGGAAGGGCATGATGAATAGGAATTGGGTTGGGCTGGGCCTTGAGAGAGGGAGAGAAGGAGGCCCAAAGGAACAGTGAACTTTCACATTTTTCTAGAGATTTGTAGAGTTGAATTTTGAGGTGAATTTTTGAAGGTTTTGAATTTGAATTTGAACTAGGTTTCACAGGAATTTGAAAGGCAATTCTAAGAGAGGATTTGAGATCCATTTGGCACAAAAACAACAAGATCCAAATTTAACTCCAAATTTTAAATGACAAACTTTTTAAATAAAAGCACATAAAATACGGGTGCTACAAATATATACTAGTCCAATACAACATAACTATTTGTTTTATTCATTTTCATCCAATTTACATCACTATTTTCTCTTTCTTTTTTAAAGTTTGTAAAGACGAGGTTGTCCCTTGCACGCGGGGTGGCTCATTTTTTCTCTTTTTTCTTCTCTCCTCCACCTCACCATTTATGCATATGTGGCATCTAGGGGCTTGTGTTTTAGATGCTTATAGTACTTGCTCTCAATCATTCTGCCCGCTGTACGACCAGTATTCTTTGGCCAACTATGTCTTCTAGCAGCAGGAGCTACTTCCTCCGTTTCACAATGTAAGTCATTCTAACATTTTCTACATTTATATTGATGCTAATGAATCTAAATAGATATATATGTCTAGATTCATTAGCATCAATATGAATATGGGAAATGCTAGAATGATTTACATTGTGAAACGGATGTAGTAGCTGTTAATGGGCAGCCGTTGATAGCCATAGAACCAGACTCGTCCTGATCCTCGTGGGATGGCAATGGGGCCCCGAACCCCAATACCCAACGGGTAAAACATCCATTAGGGTTTCTTAATGGGCTAACATCTCTACCCATGGGGTCTTAACGGGAAAAATATTCCCCCATCGGGTGAGCTGGGTTCGGGGGCGTTCCCAAGCTCCCCGTACCCGAATCCCCACGGGGGCCCTGTATAGCACATCCTACATTCCTACTACCTCATGGCCCATAGAAAATAAAAGCCCAGCTGCTATAGGCCCATCACTCGTTCACATATATACACGCCAAAACCCTAGGTCCCAAGCGCACGGAGAAGAATCCTCTCCGCCGCTTCGCTCCCATCCACATCCATGCCCTACCTCGCCGCCTAAAGTCCAAGCCGAATGGCCGACACGGCGACACCAGATCGACGGCCGACGCCTCCACGAGACCACGACAAGGGATCCAGGCTGCAGTCGTCGCCGCATGCTTCCAGGAGTCAAGGGAACCAGGTCCGCATGTTCGAGGCAAGGTTCCACTGTGAAACTTCCATACGGCCGAGAAGACGAGACATCTAACATCTTGGCTCCATGTCCAGGACGAAATCCAAGTGCCGAGTGCCGACGCATCACCAACCAACCAGCTAGATGATTTGTACCTGTGAATGAGTGAGTTAGTTACCTACATGACGTTCCTGCCTTTCTGTTTGAAATGAACTGAAACAACTTGCTGTTCTTTAACAGCACGGAAGCTTGACGTTGTTTTCAGGCACTGAAGTTGAAATCTGTTTGTTGTTCCTATTCTTTGGGTCAATTTTGTGTTTCATCAGCCGATTTGTCTCACTGCTATTGTGTTGCTCGCTTGTTTCCTGAGTTGGGGTTAATTGGGGATTGTTGCTGCTGCAATTTGTATTCCGGTGATGTTGTCGGGTGTGAGGACCCGCGGGTGCCCCGTACCCGCAGTGGGGACGGGGACGGGGGAGAACCTGCACCCGAGTGCGGGGATGGGGAGGATGACGGGCGATTCCCTTCAATGCGGGTGCGGGGACGGGGTGGTGAAACCCGGCGGGTGCAGCCCCGTTGCCATCTCATGTCTCCCTGCAAAGCTTGTTTCGCGGTCAGGAGGCGGCGGCGGCACAGCTGGTGCCTATGCGTGCGACGGTGTGTGTGTAACCTAGCTAGGGTCAGCCCATAATGCTCCATGGGTCACTGTGGGTTGACCCATGATGGCCCATGAAATTTCATGGGTAAGCCCATGAGGTTGTGACCCCATGTTTCGTAGGCTAGGTCGTTGGGTACATGGGTTTACCCGGCCCACGTGCATCCCTAGGTTTGATCTAGCTCCAAAAGTCAACGGCGTCAATCAAGGATAAACAGAGAGGGTATATTATTAGGAATAAATGATTATTGTAAAAGTTGTAAGTAATTACATTATGGATATATGAAAGATATCACAAAACAGCACGTTTCAAAGGGTTATTAATTCGAGCCTGATTTTGAGTCAAATTAAGTGGAATTGTATTAAGAGTTGGATTTCATCACGAATAATGCATGCTTTCTTTGTTTGTAATTTACCGTGTCGATCTTTTGCAAAGTTGCAACGAAGATCAACAACGCCCCGCCGCATCTCCTGCTCCGGCGCCGGCCGGCCGCCGTCTCCCGACCCGTCTAGTGCACACTGCCAGCCATGTCGTTGGCGGCGGCGGCGGGTCGCATCGTGCGCACCGCCTCCGCCATCGTCTCCAGGCCGTCGACGACCTCCCACGTGCTCAGGGTCGACGGCTACTCGCACCTCGTCGGTGTGCTCCAGCCCGGCGAGCACGTCGACTCCTGCGTCTTCGACGCCGGCGGCCACTCCTGGCGTCTCCAGCTCTACCCCAATGGCAGCAACGACCAAACAAACAGGAGCCACATCGGCGTCTTCCTCCAGCTCGCCGCCGCCGCCGGCCACCCTAGCGACGGCGACGGCCTCGTGCGTGCCCGGCCACGGTTCAGCCTGGTTGATGTCGCCGGCAAGCCAGCGCCGTCGCGGGATGCCGGAGTTCATGGCTTCTACCATGGCCATGACTGGGGATTCAAGGACTTCATCGCCAGGGAGGAATTGGAGCGATCGGAGTATCTTCGAGATGATTGTTTCGCAATCCAGTGCGAGGTCGATGTCACAGCCGTTCGGAAGTGCCATGATCACCCGGTGTTTATCTCCCAAAATATTTCTGAAAATCGTGTATCCGATACTACATAGTATATCTAATGCTTTTGCTGTAACTATATAGCATTTTATCCATGCATTGCAATGGAATCTTAATTAAAAAAATATCATTAATATGTTGTTAGCAACTTAGCATGTGCATATTTGTTATTAATCATTTGTGGAACTTTTCGTACTCATATTAATATATTCCCCGCCTGCCACGGCCTCGCCCTTGGCCGCGCCCTGCACGCCTACGCCTTCAAGCTGGCTCTCGCCGGCGACTCCTACGTCGCCACCGCGCTGCTCGGCATGTACGCGCGCGGGGGCGACGCCGACGCCGCGCGCGCGCTGTTCGACGAAATGCCCGACCCGCACGTCGTGTCCGTCACGGCGATGCTCACCTGCTACGCCAAGATGGGGGCGCTCGACGACGCGCGCGAGCTGTTCGACGGGATGCCCAGCAAGGACTTCATCTGCTGGAACGCAATGATCGACGGCTACACGCAGCACGGGAGGCCGAACGAGGCGCTCCGGTTGTTCCGGCGGATGCTGCGGTCAGGTGTCGATCCCGATGAGGTGGCCATCATTCTTGCGCTCTCTGCAGTCGCGCAGCTCAGCACGGCAGAGTCCGGGAGGTGGCTTCATTCCTATGTCAAGAACAGCCGGCGAGTTCAGCTCAATGCCAGGGTTGGCACGGCGCTCATTGACATGTACTGCAAGTGTGGCAGCCTGGAGGACGCCGTGTCAGTGTTCAACAGCATCGGCGACAAAGACATCGTCGTCTGGAACGCCATGATCAACGGCTACGCGATGCACGGAGATAGCAGGAAGGCACTGGAGATGTTTTCGCAGCTGCGGTCACAAGGCCTCTGGCCAACTGACATCACCTTCATCGGCTTGCTCAATGCCTGCAGCCATTCTGGGCTTGTCGACGAAGGCCGCCAATTCTTCCAATCAATGGAGGAGCAGTACGCCATTGTCCCCAAGATCGAGCACTACGGTTGCATGGTCGATCTCCTCGGCCGTGCCGGGCTCATAGAAGAAGCATTCCACCTTGTCCAGAGCATGACGATCACCCCTGACACCGTCATGTGGGTGTCACTGCTCGCCGCGTGCCGGCTTCACAAGAACATGGCGTTAGGCCAGCAGATCGCCGACTATCTCGTCGCCGGTGGACTTGCCAACTCCGGTATGTACATCCTCCTGTCGAACATCTACGCGGCTGTTGGTAACTGGGAAGAAGTTGCAAGAGTAAGGTCCATGATGAAGGCCAGTGGCATCCAGAAGGAGCCCGGGTGCAGCGCCATCGAGGTCGGCCGCAAGGTCTACGAGTTCGTCGCCGGCGACATGAGCCATCCTCGCACCGACGAGATATACGCCATGGTGGAGAAGATGAACGGGATTGTGAAAGAGCAGGGACATGTTCCACAGACCGAGCTGGTGCTGCATGATCTGGATGAGACGACCAAGGAGAAGGCATTGGCAGTTCACAGCGAGAAGCTCGCCGTTGCGTTTGGGCTCATAAGCACGGCGCCCGGGGAGACGATCAAGATCGTCAAGAACCTGAGGGCGTGCGCCGATTGCCATGCCGTGCTGAAGCTGATATCGAAGATCACTGGGAGGAAGATCGTGTTCAGGGACAGGAACAGGTTTCACCATTTCGTTGATGGGTCATGCACTTGCGGGGATTACTGGTGATGCCGCCATGGCGTCTCACAGCTCATAGGATTGATTTGGTTTTGGCATTGCTACTATATTTTGGTAGAATAGAATGGAGTGTTGATGTTTGGCTTTGCTAAAAATCTAGTTAGTATAGGTTACATTTTACAGTCTGCTTCCGGCTTTCCTGATCATGTTTGCAGCAATGTTGGGAAATCGGAGGCAGACATCTTATTATACAAAACAAAATCAAGTTGTACCATTCAAAGTGTAATTCTAAGCATCATTCTACAATTTCATGCGCCAAGGAGCCAACAAACTAGCATCAAAACATCTACCAGTCCACAGCAGCTAGCACAACCTGTTCCATGGCAAGGATCAGTTGGCACATTCACACCTGACCTGAGGGTATTCATTACATAATAATTAAAAGTTAGTAACAGGATACTCACAAAGAACCAAAGGAGTTTTATTCTAACACAAGACTCCACAATTACATACTCCCTCCATCAGTCCATCCCTTATATTTCAGGACGGAGAGTACCGAGGCTTTCGCAGCTTCTAACATTATGTGGTCTGCCTTCCCCATCATCTTTTTCACGCCATCGTGAGAATTTCATCGTACAGTTTTGTGTGTATTTGAGTTTACTTTTATTTTTTGTATGATTATTTCTTAGTATATTTGATAGGTTGATGTTAGGAGAACTGTGCATAAATAAACCAAGCAATCTCCTCACCTGCAAAGACTAATATGTCTTGCACTGCATAAGTTTATCTTGAGAGATTTGGCACAATAAGTGTTTCCATGTGTGATAATATTATAAACAGATCAAGAAACGAAGGTACTTTATAATAGGTTTCATAACTTAAATAGCCAGATGACAACTAAAAATTGATTTTGGGTGCCAAACTAGTATAACAAAAATAAAATCTAATTAACATAAAGTGCAGAAGATCTTAGTCTTCAAAGCAGAGCATAGGATATAGTGGTTTGATGTCATGTCAATAACAGATAACTCGACAGAGTTGTTTAAACACTAACGGCATTGTAACCGCAAAACTTGATAAACACAAATTATTTTCATCCAATCTCTCAATATGCTGTATAAGTTTCTAAACATTGACATTGGCACCACTAGCAGGCTTCACATATTTTTTTATTAACTCTCTATATATACCCGCCCGTTGTTTGTTATGAATTCATGTAGTTAAGCATGAAATAAGCTGGGAGTAGTTAAGCATGCCCGTTGTTTGTTATGAATTCATGTAGTTAAGCATGAAATAAGCTGGGAGTAGTTAAGCATGAAACAAGCATTTCTCCATCATGGTACCATCCACAATCACAAGTTATTAGGGGTATTAGGTTCTGGCATGCATATGTTGTTTTTGTTTGTTTAGAAAGGGCTAAGAGCCTAAGATGTTCCGGACCAATGAAAGCTTTCCAGATTACCACGAGATAATTCTATTTGTACTTAAGTACAAATCCACTCTATAGTGTTAATGTAGATGGTGACTCTATAGAGAAGGAAACAAGTCACCAACTACAGTCTGTCCTTTAGACAAACTTGCTTTACTGTTTGGAACTCAGGGAGCCTGTTTCAGATTTTTCCTGACCGCGTTTGCAGTAATCTATGTGCATTGAAGGCAGATATATATGTACTACTATAAGTAAGAAAATCAAGCTGTATCGTTCAAAGAATAATTCTAAGTAAGCATATTTTTACAATTTCATGCACCAGGTGCCAAAAAACTAATATAAAAACATCTATGTGAAATAACTTGAAACAAAACACCAATCTACAGTGGCACAACCTGTCCCATGGCAAGGATCAGTGGGCACATTCAACACCCGAATTGGTAACTAAATAGTTACAAGCTACTCATTCCAGAATAACTAAAAATAGTTACAATTTAATGGAGTTTTCGTTGGCGAGCCCGGGAGGCTGCCTGGGCTAGCTGGGCGGTGGCTCCGCCCTTGCTTCTAATCAATGGATTACTGTGTGATGCTTGTGCTTCCGTCTAGTAAGCTGGTCTGCTGGCTCATATATCCCATCATCACATCATTATTGTCGTAATTTCACATGGCTTCTTGGGTGAGAGAAGCTAATTATATATCTTACACAAGGAAGTGTGCACCTTGCCAACGGATCATGGCTTCTTGGGTGAGAGAAGCTAATTACATATCTTACACAAGGAAGTGTGCACCTTGGCCAACGGATCAAAAGTTATTGCTATCATCCTGAGATCAGTTGCCCATCGAAATAGTTACCTCGGAAAAACAACTTCATGTTTCACTCCTTCAATACCATGTACTTCCACTTCTTGAAAATCCAAGGAGATGTGCTTAGTTTTCCAGTCATCTGGCTGACCACAAATACTTTACCCATCAGTCGCCTAGTAATAACCATGCATAATACTAAATAAGGAGGATGCAATTCTACCTTCCAAGGCTGTAAGTCCACTATCAGTACATCTGTAGCACATGAAATACACAAGCTCCATAAGCATGCATGGGGTCCTGATGATAACCGCAGGAACACAGTTTCTCCGCATGTGGAAGTATAGTTATGTAGTCCATCATGTATTGCTTGTCATCAAGGTTCTGTTGCAGCAAAGTTTCGATTAGTCAAAAAGAAAGGACCACATATACATAACATAGCCACGGAAAAACCACAGGCATCTTTTTGTTAAAAGAAAAACAAATGCAAGGGAACGAGAACAAGAACAAGTCAGCCTTGTCGTAATGCTAGAGGAAGTGTCGCAACATGTTCTAAAATATTAGCTATCATTATGCAAACGATGTCATTACCATCATATCACATATATATGTCCAGAACTAAGTCATAGTGTTACTTTCTAATTTTACTCTATAATCTAAACACCGAAAACGTATTAAACAATATTTTTTCTCTTTTAAAAAATTGAAGTATAGGTAGTGAGGTTTAGTGATAAGGAAGCTTGTTAAGACTTTATTGAAGGGCAATTAGTTGAAATATACTCTATTCATAAAAAAAAGGAGTAATTGTAGCATTCAAAACATGGTAATTGTAGCATTCAAAACATGAATTAGTTGGGAGGGAAAAAAACCTAAATGCCTCTCATTAAATCATTACTCAAATAAATCATTTTGAGTCTTAGATTTGAGCTGTGCATGTGAGGAAGTTGTCGGCTTGCTTATGCACAATTCTCTTAACATTGACCTGTCAAACGTATAAATAAACCGTTATATGTTTATTCAAAGATTCATTGAGTTATACGAGAATATCAACAATAAGGAGTACGTAAGTTATTCTGATAGATTTGGCATCCAATCTCTCGATATGTTGTATAAGTTTCTAAACATTAACATTTGGCACACCACTAGCAATCTTCATCTATTTTAGATTTGACTATATATATGCACACGACACACGAATTGTTATGAATTCATCATATTGATGTGTAAGAGATTTTGGAAGTAGTTATGTATGAAAAAAGTGTTTCTCCGTCATGATGCCATTCATAATCACAAGATATCATAGGTATACCAAAGGTACCGGCTCTAGCATGCATATGTTGTTTTCGTTTGTTTAGAAACTGGTAGAAGCCTAAGACATTTAGATCCTAAGACGTTCAGATCAATTGAAGCTTTCCAGATTACTGCGAGAGAATCCAATTTGTATTTCTTGTGAATCCAATTTGTATTTCTTGTGAGATTTGTACAAATTCACACTCTGTTCCAACCACCAAACAAGCATTATTATGTACAAGTACCACATACATAAAATTCACTTGAGAAATTCATTGAAATTTGGACGAATAATGGTCCTTCAGCTCATCAAAGTAAAAATAAATAAATAAATAATAGCAAAACAAATGTTGCATCCTCCAATATTCGGCTCTCTACGCCGCTCCGTCCATTATGGCCTATTCAAAACCCATTACATTGAGATATGAGCCGACTAACCTATACTGGGATTTTTCTTCTACGTCAAGTTTACCATTCACAATTTGAGTAGAAACAGAAAAATGAGGTTTGTCTTTGCTTTAAAAAAGAGAGCAAATATAGAGATGGAAAAAAGTTCCCATTCCCAAACTTAAAGTCAGTCTTTGCTTCCGGTTTTCCTGACAGTTGCCTTGGAAACCTAAGTCAGTCTTTGCTTCCGGAAGTAACTGAGACTGAAGCGAGAAAAACTGAAGCAGAAGCTGCTTGGTGTGCCTCCAAAATGACCCCAACGTCACTACTGTATAACATCCCACATTCAACTCCATTTTACCCTCGAATCTAAACACTAAAAAAGCTATTAACACCAAAAAATTGTCCATAAAATTTTTTGACCACCACACACATATTTTGAATCAATAACATAATAACTATGCAGAAGAACACAAATCATGGTAAACGATCATAGCAAGGTAAAATCAGAGTACCAAAGCTCTGTATACATAGTACTGCAACCAGGTAAAGGTGACACTAAAAGTGTACATAGTACTGCAACCAGGTAAAGGTGACACTAAAAGTACCAGCAACAACAACCATTTTAAGTTTTAATTGCAGTTTTACCACCACAAGGTATCACACCACCAAAAAGTATCAGATACCAAAGATCAAGCAACATACTTACTAACCATAATAATGATCATCAGGTGTCTTGGTGAAATTGCTTTGCCGAAATTCATAGAACACCCCACTCGTATTCTGGTGTATTTCAAGGCAGGCCCCAGGGTGGCCTGCTACAATCTCGCGTAGCTTCTGGCATGATTCCTCACTTGCATCAGCCATACAATCTAAAGTTATCGTCATTTTTTTAAGCCAAGAGGTTTTGGGAGTAGTTAAGCATGAAACAAGCATTTCTCCATCATGGTACCATCCACAATCACAAGTTATTAGGGGTATTAGGTTCTGGCTCCGGCATGCAAAGTTATTAGGGCTATTAGGTTCTGGCTCCGGCATGCATATGTTGTTTTTGTTTGTTTAGAAAGGGCTAAGAGCCTAAGATGTTCCGGATCAATGAAAGCTTTCCAGATTACCACGAGATAATTCTATTTGTACTTAAGTACAAATCCACTCTATAGTGTTAAATGTAGATGGTGACTCTATAGAGAAGGAAACAAGTCACCATCTACAGTCTGTCCTTTAGACAAACTTGCTTTACTGTTTGGAACTCAGGGAGCCTGTTTCAGATTTTTCCTGACCGCGTCTGCAGTAATCTATGTGCATTGAAGGCATATATATATGTACTACTATAAGTAAGAAAATCAAGCTGTATCGTTCAAAGAATAATTCTAAGTAAGCATCTTTATACAATTTCATGCACCATGTGCCAAAAAACTAATATAAAAACATATATGTGAAATAACTTGAAACAAAACACCAGTCGACAGTGGCACAACCTGTCCCATGGCAAGGATCAGTGGACACATTCAACACCCGAATTGGTAACTAAATAGTTACAAGCTACTCATTCAAGAATAACTAAAAATAGTTACAATTTAATGGAGTTTTCGTCGGCGAGCCCGGGAGGCTGCCCGGGCTAGCTGGGCGGTGGCTCCGCCCTTGCTTCTAATCAATGGATTATTGTGTGATGCTTGTGCTTCCGTCTAGTAAGCTGGTCTGCTGGCTCATATATCATCATGCTCCCATCATCACATCATTATTGTCGTAATTTCACATGGCTTCTTGGGTGAGAGAAGCTAATTACAAATCTTACACAAGGAAGTGTGCACCTTGGCCAACGGATCAAAGGTTATTGCTATCATCCTGAGATCAGTTGCCCATCGAAATAGTTACCTCGGAAAAACAACTTCATGTTTCATCCTTCAATACCATGTACTTCCACTTCTTGAAAATCCAAGGAGATGTGCTTAGTTTTCCAGTCATCTGGCTGACCACAAATACTTTACCCATCAGTAACTAATTTGCCCAGGAGTCGAACAATCCTTCACTGAATCTGAACAGTTCTTTTGACAAAAACAAATTCCACCTTCTTGGCAAGGGGATAATACTATCAGGACTGACAGATAGGCCCGAAGTCTCAAACCAAAATTGCGAATCCATGAAGAAACAAGGCTAAATCTGAACCACCCATAGCCTAAGAAACAAGCTCCGTTTGTCAAACGTTTTCATGAATTATTGGTAATTATTATTACAAAGCCATCGTTCAAGGGAAAAAGAATGACATTATTGTGTCAAACAAACAGCATTACAACATACAGGTATACAGCTCTATGAAGCAACTGAAAAACTGTAGCAAACCGAAAAATGTTCGACAATCTAGACAAAGCTGTTTTAACAGTTCATGGGGGTATTATGGTGAAACAAAGACGCTAACAATTCAGCCAACCTATAGTATCCGCTGAAATCACTATCAAACTCATGTGTCAACACAAGTTAAGGCCGCTACAACCGATCCTGTGGTGCTGAATGCCACGCTGACATCTGCATAGTCTTTCAGGTTCCTGCTTGTTTTTATTGATGGATACAGCCAGGGCTTGATTTTATCAACAAATGTGTCAGGATCTTGAGACAGAATGGCCTCCCAATCTACCTGAACCCCCTGAGGGATGCTAGCAGTGACATCCATGTTTGCTGCCAGAAATAAGCCAAGCAACACCACGTAACCAACGACAGCTGAACCCCTTGAAAGCGGCATGAAGTTGTACCTGCAGCACCCCACAAAAGCAATTGTCGTATCTTTTACGGGAGTAGAGAGAGAGAGAGAGAGAGGGAAAGAGAAGAGGTTGCAGTAAGTACCAGTAATATGTCATACGCAATATTGCTGCCTTCACAGCATCAAGCGTATCAGGGTCACGCGTTGGGTTCGTGTCACTACAATATGCCTCGCAAATGGCCTGCAGATCACATAGCTATTAGTTTGTCTGAAACTGTAAATATTACAGAAACCTAAACACAAGTTGTCTGCTGCAGCATCAACTCTTTCTAGTGCAACTCATGTGAAGTTCCAAGGCTCCCCCATAATGTAATTCAACAGCATACAACAACAAATTTAAAAGCATGTCATGGTTTCTAAGCTCTTCCTTGGAGAACCTTCCCTGATACCTTGTAAACTAAAGAGACCATAACCAACAAAGTTACAGTACAATAAATCTAACTGTACCTCCCAAGCTGCAGACATTTCTTCATCATATTCCTCCCACCTTGATGGTGTACAAGGTGTTCGTATTGCAAAGTCGAATCCTGTCTTGCCGCTGCAATGCCATCATGATACAAATAAGCAGGAAAGCAGGAGGGTGTAGCAAAACAAAGAGAACTGATTAAGCAACTTACATGTTTTGAGTGGTAATTCTTGTCCCTTCAAGACGCCTCCTGAAAGAGCCCAAACTTTGTTATTAAATAAGCACAAGGGTAGTGCAATGTTGTTTGTAAGTACTTTGCTGCAGTTTCACATGGGAGAACAACAAACACATCCTAGTAAATATCCGAGCAAGTAAAAGGTATTTACCCCTGAAATGCAATGCTGTCGCATCTAGTAGAGACCCAGTAGGTCTCACCAACTATATGGTATAACTCCGAGCACGACGACGCAACTTCTATCTGCAGGTTTAATTATCATGAGAAAATAACACATTAAGCTTCATGCTATCTATTGGAAGGAAAATGATGCAACAAAGAAAATATGCTAGAATCAATCAAAGTGCTGGTGAACACAGAAATTCATCAAAATGAAGCCCATCCTTCACATCTGCTTGATACCACTGCTTATGCAACTTATATTAGATATATGTAATGCTACATCACCCTGAATGCCCTTTTGGAAACTTTCCTCAACTCCAATGTGGAATGCTAGAACTTTCCCTTTGTTCCTCTCAGGGCTTGGAATTGTATTGTATAAACTTGGCTTGGAATTGTATTGTATAAACTTACTCTAGGTGCAAAAGAAACATTGATATGTCATGACTCATGCATGAGCTATGACATTCAACAGCCTATTGTATAACTTACCTTCTTCAACTTTTCAATATCTGTAAGGAAGATTGCACGATCCTCCGCATTATTGACATATTTCAAGTCAAGCATGATATTCTTTGCAGCTTCCAAAACACTGCCATGTTATACAAAACAAGTTAAGACCATTACTGACCCACTGCAAATTGCCACACGTCAAAGTAAAATGATAGTGGTCATTTCCTAACCTTTGGTAATATGGATAGTAACGAATTATTTTTGCTTGGCCTAGAAGCATCGGGGTATGAGAACCAAATCCAGAATTGAACTCTTCACTGGTACCAGAAAAATGTAAGCAAGAGAATGATTGACAAAATAAAATTTGTAAGCATGAGAATGATTGAAAAAATAAGAATGATTCAATAATTAATTCTTTGCACCAGAAATTAACTCACCTTAGCTTATTGATCCAAACCACTGGGTCACAAGGTTCAGAAATTTGTCTCCATTTAACAGCAATATTATAGACATCATGCCAGGAGAGAGAAATTCCAGAGGAAATCCTGTCTTCATTTGGACTGGATGTTGGTGATCCAGACAAAGTACTGGTGCTGCAATACCCTCCCCTGTTCTGGCACGCGTTAAGCTTATCCCTTCTCCTAACTAACTTTGCATTGTTCTTTGGATTTCTCAGAAAGCGCCATGCTTTGGAAACTTTCTGGGCAATCTCAATAGCAGCCAACCCAGCCATTCGGTACTACAATAACAAATATACTAGTATTAGATCACTAATCAGTAAAATGTACTTATAAAGCAAAATTATCGGAATCGGGATCATTTTGTTATTCATGATTCATGAAATGCGTTTAGAAACTATATGACCAGATTAATCAGCTGAATCATGAGTTAAAAAATGAGGCACGACGCTTCGACTTAAACTGGAGAAGGGACAAATTATGACATAACAAGGCACAAACAAGGAGAACTGAAGTGCATACCTACCCAACATCAAGACAGGATTTCTCACTAGCATGTACAGAAAGGCAAAAAGGAAATGACCATTCATCAAAACAATTTTATTCCTCAAAAGGAAAGAACCACCAAACTTAGGAGCATTAGTTGGACTATTAAAAAATATTGGCATATTGCGATCTGTTCAAGTTCAAAAGGATCTTCTACATAGCTTTAACACAATATATTTTATCTTTCAAACCAACCTTTAGGCACCAAAATAAGAAATTGATAAAAAGAACATAGTAACATATAAGCTTTATTTACTCTTTCGGTGATATTCTCCACAAGAGTGTAATGCAATCAGACGGTGATAGAAAAATGAGATCATTCTACAGAAGTAGAGATGAACAAAGTGGATGCAAATATAAGGACCAACATGTTTTGCCTTCATCAAATGTTTGATCCCATTCACACTTATGTCCCCCTTAATTGTTATGAAACATCACACCAGTGATGTTGATCATTTTAACAAGGTAACTCAGATGATGAAAAAGAAATACATAATCTGGAAAGCTCGGTGAGTGATACCTGGCGTTGATTCGGCAAGAAGCCACGACAATTATATTGTATCTTCTTCCCAATTGAATCTGCAGCTAGGATAAGAGTTGTCTGATGCTTTGTGAATTTGAAGTCTTGCTTGTTAAGGCGTCCACTTCTCAGTGAGATCCGTAACGGTGGTTGCCGATAGACCTTTTCAGCCACATTTTTAGGATGCAGTCGTTTGCACCAATATTCCTATATTTCACATAAACCTTTAGTTAGTGCATCACAAAGATCAAGGTTCTGCAATAGATTTTAGAGAAAACTCAACCTTGAACAGTGGGTCAACATCATCATCAATGTTAAACTGAGAGAACTCTAAATTGGCCTTTGAAGCAGTATACAGAGCGATTTCCTTCTGCGAGGAATATCAGGCAAGAAAACCAGGGTTAGCAAAAGAAACAATGACATGACCCCAGATATAGAACAGAAGATAATGTTAGTTAGTAGAGAACCCGGGAGTCCAAGACTCCAAGATAAAGAAGTGCTTGTGTTCAAATAAAGCTGCTTGATCTGAGGCAAACAGACAAAGTTTTGATTATGCATCATGCTAGTGCTAGTTGTTGCGAGAGAACAACAATAGTTATGTAAAGAAAACTTTGGCCCCGTTTGCAAAATTATAAGATAACTTAACAATCACAGTAAGTTTTGGACTCAATGTGAGATTTGCATTCCTACTGAAATATAGGTATCAAATACTGTAGTTATAAGCTCGTTAATTATGGATAACCTGTAGCTTTAAAAACTTTCTGCGGATTTCTAAGGCGAAAGAAAGGGTTATACTCTAGTCGTAGTGGGATGCAATGCCTATATTCCTTTTCATCTCCTCAAATGGATTTCAGATCTTTAGACCAGGGAATTCATGGTATTAGCATAAGGAACAAGCTCCATGGAAAAAGCAATTGAAAGGGAATAAATTATGTACCTGATAGAAGGCCAAACATTGTAGCACAAATTTATCCATGGAGTCAAGCTCCAAGTCGAGGACATCATCATAATCTTTGATCTTCAAAGGAAAAAGGATTTTTTTTGTTAAAAAAGCGCAAAATGTAGTAGTATATACTAGTATAGATGACAAAATAGACATAGATGCAGTCATGCAACTGATGGCAGAATGATAGCTTTAGAGCAGTCACAATCATTATCATCCCTAATAAAGTTTAAATTAGCATTTGCCGGTTCACTAAATTAAACAGTAACATACCGCGGCCTTGTACTCTCCAATCGCATGATGACAAGAGGCACGCAAGTATAGGCACTCTATATTTGAACTCTCATGTTTCAAAGCAACTGACAGATCTTTGATAGCACTCCTGCAAAACCAAAATTAGCTTTAAGGGGAGCTTAGAAGATACAAGTTTGAGACAGGAACTAGGACAGACAGCACTTGCCCAAGCCAATGAAAGCAATCAATGTGGGAGGGCAAACAAGTAAATATATGTTACATTTGAGTTGAGAACCAAATTTCCAGATGCATATCGTAAAATTTACAGAAGACGCATGGAAATAGGCTAAAGTAGAATATGAACCAAGACATTTTCTGGTTCTAGCTTAAGTTGGTAATAAAACAGGAAACCCAGAACTCAAGATCATGTAAAAGTTTACAAGTATTAAATATGGCAGCTTCTACGTAACTAGATCACATTTATGGTCTGAATGACCCATTAATCTTGGGGCCATTAACTAATAAACTAGACACCAAATACTATGGCACTAACAGGAGAGTAACTACACTTGGAAATTCATTATCAGTAATCACATCGACATAAAACAGTATGCCCACTAAACTAAAGAGACCTAACAATTATGAATAAATGATGAAAATATGTCATAGATGTATGACTTAGACAGGAAAAAGAAGTAAATGAAAATAAGAGTGGACATAAAAATGTAGATGTAGAGAGGTAGCATATGTCTACTCATTCCATGGTAGAGAATTCATGTTCTTATACCATGGGAAATAAGCAACAGCAGAAAGGGTTACCTATGTCTACCCATTCCATGGTAGAGAATTCCACGTAGATGGTATGCTTTTCCAAAGCTAGAAGCAATCAAGAAAAATACATAAATGGGCAAAGAAATAAATAAGCCAATCACGTAGATGAAAGAAGGAATACCTAATACATGAAATTTACCTGACATCAATTTGAAGAACTTTCTCAACATTATTCAACATCTTCTCTGGACAACCTATATCAAGGTAAAGCTACCACACAAGACACCCAAGTAGCCAAATATCAGTTACTTGACACAAGTATGTGTATAGAAATATTATCATGAATGAAAATGTGTACAAAAGATAACTTGACAGAAGAAACTATAAGACATGGAATTGCACGTCCATAAGACAACAGAACTCACCTGAGATAGGTGAGCCCAACTGTCAAGGAAGTTCTCATCATATTTTATGCCAAGGAGATGCTCATCTTCAGCACGTTTGTACTCCCCAAGTGCCGAAAGAGTTAGTCCCTGAAGCAATAAGAAGATTAATACTCTGCAAATACATGGCGAATTTCCTAAATGTTGTATGTCATTTAAGATGGTTAATTCCAACCTTAACATATTTTTAGCATGCAAGTTAACTTAGTCAAATTACAAATCCTGTGTTAATTACTTAAGTGGCAGGAGTCCCTACAGAAGAAATCCAATGGATAATCCCAAAATTATTGTATCAAAAATGGTGGAAAAGTGGAATAAAGTGCTGTTTTGGTGCATAAGGAAAATATTTCCATATAGTTATTGGATGAGAGAACTTGAAGTTTGTGGGTAACCAAACCTAGCAGGAGAAAACAGATTTTTCAGTGGAAACCCATTTACTTACTAAGTAGGTGTGTGCAGAACTGTTTTTCTTGTCACGCTTCACGCATGTTGAGAGATCTTCCACTGCCGCATTGTAGTCCTTGAATTTGAAGTTCACAATTCCTACCACAAGGATATGCTATCAGAATACAAGAGTAGGCAGTATGCTCTTGCAGTCTAGACATATGGCTTTATTACTAGGATGCAGGAATCAAGCGTAAATGCAAAGTGAGATTCAACCATCGGTAAAGAAACTAACCCCTTTCATGTAAAATATCAGGAGAATTTGGTTCAAATTCCAATGCTTTAGTCAAGTCTTCAACAGCCTGAAAAGAACAGAATTAATGAGTTTAGATAACCCCTACTGCTTTTCTCAATATTGAATCCATGCTAGTGTTGAAATTGTGACAACTACAGCGAGCTTGCCTCGGTGAACTCTCCTAAAGCAGCACGAGCTTGTCCCCGCCGCTTCCATGCCTCACCAGCTGATGGGTTTGATTGTATAGCCTGCCATCAAGAAAAGGCCACAAGGTCATTTTTACACAACTTGAAATGAAAGAGTTAAGCATATAAAAGTTCAACCTTGGTGAAGTCAGAAATAGCAGAATCTAATTCTCTTTGAAATGCATAAGCTGTTCCTCTTCCAATCAGTGCCTCTGGATATGTTGGAGTTTCTCGCAGTATCTAAAGAGATCACAACCAAAATTTCAGCTCCCTTTCCAATTACAACAAATACGCCAAAAAAAACTGATATTAGACAAATACCTGATCAAAAATGGATATTGCTTGGTCATACCTTCCTTCATTCACCTGAATATGTATTGTGCAGAGATAATAGTCAGACTATTGAGTATAACATATCCTCCTAGATACTTTTAGAACCTTGAACATCAGGCTGTCAAACTCTAACGATTGTTTCTAGGGTAAAAAATGCAATTGTTTTAAATGCAAAATGAGCCATCTGAACATGGTTATTCAAATGTTTACCGAGAGTAGTACATACTAACCGAAGCCATACTATTTGATAAACTGATAGTCAGAATTATAACAAATGGAATGTACCTGTGCAATGCCTCTGGAAAGGCGGAAATCCAAGCTTATGGATTTTGATGATTTTGATATTTTTGAAGCAAATAGTGTTTGATCTACTGCTACAGTTTCACCAGAACTTATGCTATCTGCCACATCTTCGATTTGGCTGTTTATTTCTTTTCTACCTTTTGCTTTGTTTTTCTTATCTGGCTTTGTTGTTTTCTTGGGAGTATGATGTGTCCCTGTTGTATCTTTCGTTGGACTGCTGCATTCTTTTTTGTTGTCCGCTTTATTATCATTAGCCAATATCACAGCACCATTCGATATAACTCCAGAGTTCCCGATGTTTTCTTCACAAACAACAGTTTTTGTATCAGCCATTGTAGTTGCAGTGCATGATGTGTCAACTACACGATCTTCGGATATAACAACTTTGGTATCACATGGCGATGCATCCACAACACGGTCTTCACACTCGATCGTCTCACATATTTTAACAGAAGAAACCAATTCTTCCAACTCAAGCAATTGTTTCAGGTCCATTGTATCACGAACAGCAACCTCATGTCCTTGCTCCCAAACAGCCAAAGCTTCCTCTCTTTTCCCTAATGCAGACAATGCCTTGCCTGAACCAAAAATATATATCATCATACAAAGTTTGCTAGAGGCATTTGCCTCAATAAAGGAGTATCTGGTTATAGAAAAGATGGGTCACTGTCTAGGTAAGTCTCATTGCAGATTTTTTTTTTTTTCATTCAGGTGTTTTTGGATCACACGTAAAGATACTAGCATGAAGAAAAGAAAAATTCAGAAATGAAAGAAAGCATATATAATGCAGACTCATATCAAATCCACGGGCCCTGCCTGGTCATCATTATTCACTCCCAAGGTACTTGATAGAATAAATAATAATCATTGAACTATACCTAATAACAATGTCACACACTCACACTACATTTTTCTATCAGTTGCATGCGCTGATGAGAACACTGAACTCCAATATTCATGGGTCCATGAGCCCTACCAGACAGGCACAACAAGCAGTTATCAGGGGCATGCTTCATGCTCATCTATTAAAAATAAATGTTCTTTACAGTAAAATGCACTTAAACAAAACATAAAACTATCAGCATATGTCAAATAAGTCTTGTTAGCTATCTGCAGATACTTGTACTGTGAAATTAAGGGCATATATATGAACCAAATGAAATCTTGATTTTATCTTCAAAAGTTAGCTATGATACCCTTGCAAGAGTCTACAACAAGGTTTACAAAGAAACTTCACTTGCCCATTCTAAAGTAAAAGAAAAGAACTACCGCAGAATGGTAAAATGGCATTTCAAAGCTAGTTTGCACTACACCAGAAATTATTGTCACTTCAACATGAACATTAGCATTTGCAAGGAGGGTTAAACTTTCTATATTAGAAGTAGATAAAAGGACCTTCAATGCTAGCTCGCTCATGAATCAAAAGTTCAGATAATCTTAAGTTGTCAACACCCTGGTTTCCTGGAACACTATAACTATTACTTGTTTAGAATGGCACGCTTTCATTACTTTGTTCATAATAAGTTAAGGCCTTAATGGGTTTGTCAGTAAAGATGTGGTCTTTCTCAGCACTGAAAAGGTGATCCAGAGAGACCAGAAGACGCAAAGATACTCAAGCTGGCTAGAGGGACACATTTTCCCACTCCTATCATTTGGTTGAAAGAAGATATTTTTGGTCAGAGATCAACTTCAATTCAGCAGTCGTACTGCTAACCAAATGCGTGTCTTTGTTCTATTCAAGAAGCAAAGAACATTCATCCAAGATACTTGAGCTTATGACCTACTCCCTCCATCCCAAAAATAACTAAACCTATGAGTAACAAGTGCTTCAATCAAGAAACAAGAAAATATATTTTGATTAAACACTACAGTAGTAACAAAACAAATCAATGCTATGAATCCAATACGAACCAGTTAACGAATATGATGAGTTGTAGTAGCGGCAACCCATAAAGAAGAAGGAGGAAACCGCAAGGGAAGCAGAGGAGGAGGGAAACCTTTGAGCACGTAGGCCTGGAGCAGCGCCGGGTCCAGCTCCAGCGCGCGGTCGCAATCCTTGACGACGTGCTTGTGGAGCTCGAGCTGGGAGTAGCAGAAGGCCCGGTTGCTGCGAGAGAGAGGCACGAATCCGCGTCACAAACCCTAGACCAGATCAGAGATCCCGCGGATCGGCGCGAGCGAGAGAGAGATTACTAGAGACATTAGTACTAACCAGAGGTCGTGGATGGAGGACGGGGAGCGGGCGAGGTGCGCGTCGAGGATGCGGATGGCCTTGGACCAGTTGCGCCCCCCGCACACCCTCGCCAGCTCCGCGCGCTCCGACCCCATGGCGGCGGCGGCGCGCGGTGGCGGCGGCCGGTCGCCGGGGAAGGGGAGGGGAACGAGAGGTGGGAGGCGAGCCGAGGCGAGGATGGATTTGTGAATTTGTGAGAGGAGGGAGGGATTAGTTACTCGTTTTCTCTCTCTCTCTCACGTGTGTTGTGGGTAACTTTAGCACATGGGCCCCCCTCTTTTCGTTTTTTCTGTTGCGGTTTGTTTTTCTTTCCTTTTTTATTTTTATTTACTATTATATGGTGTAACTTTGACACATGGGCCCCTCTCTTTTCCCCTTTTTTTTCTGTTGAGGGTTTGTTTTTTTTTTCTTTGAATTTTTTTTTTGTGTGTGTGGGTGAAGGAAGCAGGGGGCTTTGGTGCGTTTGGATGAGGTGGGATGGATTAGTTATTTTTTTTCGTATGAAGCCCCTGATATCATAATGGATTACAGAATGATCCCTAGGGCCTCAGACTCAGGTTCAGTTGTTCAAACTCCAATGTGAAATGGATTGAAGGTGTATGAGGGAAGGGTTTTATCACTTTATTTTAGCTTTTTTTTTTGTCGCCAATAAGTGTAACTGTTCATAATCAGTTATAGGTAAAACAATAGGACTATCTAAATCACTTGCATCATTCATTTTGTAATGAAAGATTGATGTATGTGATAACACAAAGATATAAAGGATAGAAAGCCAGCCATATATACTTAGTAACTTGTGATATAAGAATTGTACATGAAACAGCTTTGATACGGAGTACTTCATATTGGTTCCTTCAGCTTTATCCTTTTTTCTTCTTTTCGTCCTAAAATGTATACATCTAGGATCTTGCTTTTTAGGACCCAAAGTCCCATCTTCTTTTTCCCTAAGAAATTAGCATTGTAAAATTTCTCTTGGAAGAGGTTGCTTAACATTTGGAACTTATATAAATTATCCTCCGAAACTATGTACAGTACTTGTACTGGCTTGAGTAAAGCCTCATGAACGTAGCAATTTGAGACTAACATTTTCTTAAGATCGAATGTCATTAGCCCTGTTTATAGTGAAAGCGAAACGTGAGACTAACATTTTAGAGAAAGAAAATTACAACTCGCTAACACTTGTGACAATGTCCACAGAATCACAGTCACACATGGACCACCTGAAAATGAATGATGGTAGACACACCCATACCCATCATGACCCATGCTTAATTAGTACATTATATTGGGTTATATAAATTATGACACGGCCGGCAATCTTCTGCATGTTAAACTTGCAGTTTCCATACAGCAAAAAGCAATGTATTAAGCATTTATTATTATTATTATTATTACTACTACTACTGCTGCTACTACTACTGCTACTACTGCTATTACTGCTGCTGCTGCTGCAAGCTGTCTGCTGCATCTCCCTCCAACTTTACGTAGATAACACTGTTAGTTTTTACTCATATTTAACCATTTGTCTTATTCATTTTTTTTAAATATGTGAAAATGTAAGTTATATTTAAATTACCTTTAATGATAAACCGAGTTATAACAAAATAAATAATAAGAATAATAGTGTAATATTTCAATAAGCCGAATAATAAAACACATGTTAAAAAGCTAGCATTGTTACCTACTGAAAACCGGAGGTAGTAATATGCTCCGTCTAGCAGCAGCTTTGTGACTTTGTAGAGTTTAAACGTTAACTAGTGGTAGGTTAATTATTTGGTTAGTTTCCAGAGCTCTGAGACTAATTTACATTTTTACAGAAGTAGATAGGGAAAATAACGGTGCCATCGTCATATATTTTCATCTGGTGTCCAACTGTCTGCTGTCTAGCCGTACCACACTTTGGCTTTCAGTGGGGTTAGGTTGCACTCATCCAACTAATCTATTGACTTTTGGTACGATGAAGTAATTAACACAAAGGTTAAAACACACATGGCAGTTAAATTAGCATTACCCCTGTTAATCTCAGAGACACAGAGTCAGTGTCAGTCTCATCTCTATCTATTTATCAATCAGATATATGGCGGAGCTCCTTCCCGTTACCTAAAAAAAAATACAAGCAATAGAGCTAGAACCCATGATCACTTTGGAGATTAGTGTACTCCCTCTTTTCGTCTTAAATTAGTTTATCTTTTTAGTTAAACATTTCTAACTTTGATCATCAATTTTTAAAAATTTAATAACATGTGAACTATATATCATAAAATTATTTCTCATGATGGATTTATAAGCATAATCAGTTAAAATATATAGATTTTTAGAACATGATGGTTAAGTTTGAATTGTTTAACTTACAAAGGAGTAGTTTGTTGTGTGTCTCCGAAGTATCGGTTTCAGCCAGATCATTCTCTGCAAACTGTAATCGTCGCAGCCGTACATGTGTGATGTACTCCATATGATATCTCGATTATCCGTCTTCTGGAGGTTGCGTGATTGATGGCCTCCTTAATTAATTAATGAGTAAATTGCACTTTGATCCATCTATTATTACCCAAGTTTCAATTTGGACCACCATTAAACCTATTTTTTCAATTTGAATCAGATAAAATTACCATTGTTGTGGTTTGGACTACCATGAACAACTTTTCTCGTCATGTCTAACTTCCCTTTCGGCAAACATATGAACCATACATAGAGGAGTTTGGCCGTATACTAGAGCCGATGTGTTTAAAGTCGCTGATTGTACTGGAGAAAATCATTCGTGGTGGTCTAAATCGTAACAATGGCAAATTTATCCGGTCCAAAGTGAAAAGATATGTTTAAAGGTGGTCCAAAGTGAAATTTAGGTAATAAAATGTGGCCTAAAATGTAATTCACTCACTCTTAATTAATTAATTAATTACATTTTGCATGCATGCATGCTTGATGTGCTTTCTTTCCTGGATCAAGAAAAGAAACTAAGAAAGACAGTTTCGTTGCCACCAAGGCAAGAATCCCAGAGCTTTCGTTTCGATCAGCTTTAATTGAAGAAGGGCATTTCTTTGTCTGAAACATTATCCAGCCTTAATTCACCATAGGCCATAGCTAGGTGCATGCAGCTTCGTCCATGCATGAACATATGTGCTGCTTTCATAAAGAGCACGATCGATCGATCGACTTTTAGTTTTCATCCGTGATCGAATCGAGAAACGTAATTAACTTACTAATAATGCCAAACGAATGATGTGTTCACATGCACATATACACACATGATCACTTTCTGGCTTTGAGTTTCACATGAACAATTAAATAATTAGTTGGAGAGATTAATATAAGAGAAATATGGATGGAATCGTGCGTATTGCGTGAGCTGCAAGGATCGGTCGATGCATGGCCCGACAAAGGTTGCCCGGCAATGCAAGCGAGACTAACACCTTGTAGTGGAAAAGAGAACAGTGAAAGAAATTTTGCAAGAAATTCTACAGGCTCAATTATGGTGCATGTTGTTTTTTCTCTTATAAACTACGATAACCCATGTAGACGCTCACAACACGTGCACACATACCCCTATAAACACACACACCCCTTATTCTTATAACCACATTCGAAAAATTAGGCTGGTATATTTTGAGATTAATAAAATCAACATAGATATCTCGTCATCGACGGATATGATACTTGTGTATGAATATGTTCGAAATAACTAGTTGTGACAGCATTGCACAATCAGCAGAACCTAGCAAGCGAATTCCTACTAGAACAGCTGCAGCACTACGACTGTACAGCCACAATCTAGCTGAACCAAACATGAGAGGCAAAGTAAATTGTGCCCATCCCCCACAAAAAAATAAAAGGAGAGAAATTCTACGGTCAAAAGAGGTAGGGTGCCAGGGTGGGCCCGCAACTGTCCTTAAGACAGAACTTCAAAAGGCCCAATCATCGGCCCACCGATCAATCCGGCCCAATTCTACCCCTACACAAAGGAACCGATCTCCCGTGTGGCCGTGTGCCGTCGCGATCGAGTCGACGTCAAACCCAGCCCAATTCCACCACTTCCAAAAGGGAAAATCACAAAAGAAACCGATCGATCCCCCGTGTCCCGTCGCGATCGACTCGACGCCGACGCCGCCGCGCCGAAAGCTTTGCCGTCGGCGGCCGGCGGAGCAGCCAACTGCCTGTCCCCAACGGTGGCTCCACCGACGCAGGTAGGTTATCCTCGCAAGTCTCTTGGGATAGAGTTTGAAGTTTAACTTGAATGTTCGTGGAGTCACATATTAATTTATCTTATTATTTTTTTGAATTTTTTATAACAATTTAATTCACATGCAAGAAATGGATGGAGTGTTTAAAAGAGTTTCCCTAGTCTCCTGTTGGATTTCGGTATCCCTCATATGCATATATGATTTGCTTGCCTGATGAATTCTGCGTGGCCGTGTCGTTAACCAAACTCGGTCTCTAAATCGATCTCATCTTCCATTGATCAGTCAGAGGGGAGAAGCAATGCCACTTCAATTGCCCAGCTCATTCGCCATGAAGATCCTGCGTGAAGGAGTAAGCCGCCTTCTCCTATAGTGTCATGTCACCCCCAAATTCCCAATGCAAAGGCACTGATTGATTTTATTGTGCGATTGAAATTTTCATCAGGGCCTTGCTAATCATGATGGAACATCCATCACCAGTTCACCACTAGGCTTCTGAGGTACTCAATCCGTTCCAAAAAATAAAAAAATCTATGTGCTGCAATTTACACTTTGTTTTATAGTAATAGGCTAGGCTTGCTCATTCCAGTTGAGGAGAGAAATCGAAAAACCTGCCTTCCCACGGCACCTAACGATGGTCACCGTCTTTCTTCCCACCCTCATCTCCTCTCAATCTCCCTCTTGCCACCCAAACATCGCCGCCTCCTGCCTTTCGAGGTGCTCCAACACGACAGCGAGGGGGTCGATCCGTTGGAGCAGAGCTCAATGGCCAATCCAATGTACAACTCTTCGATCTGGTGGCGTGCTACCAGAGATCAGAGTTGAGACTTAATCTGGTGCCATGGAGTTCTATCTTCGCTGCGAGGTTCTCGTGGCGGTAGTTGGTCGCTTTTGCCTAGCTAATGGCAGCGAGGGTCGACGGGTTGACTTTGCTAAGGTTATCAGTACCCACCACGTTACTGCTTCCTCCACCTAACGAGGAATGTTCTTTACCTCTCTCTACATATTTTCTTCGTGTCCCCTCATCCTTTGTGTTCTGCTCTGTATCGTTGATATGCTTTTGCTGTCCGATAGAGCCATACGATGATTTTAAGGGATAGGGATATGGAGCAAGCTTTTTTTTTTTTTTGAAGATTCATTCTCATTGAAGGGAAGACGAGTTAGAACATGATTGCTGCTAGATTGACTGGCTAATATTTGTTGTCCAACAAGTTTTCTTGTCAACTTCTCTCTCCTTTGTCCCCTGCAATGCCCCCTATTTTGCTGTGCACGGTGCATACCATGTGACAACTATTGCTACTGTGCAGCTTCTTTGTTCACTATTGTTCCTATTATTTTACTTTTGCCGCTTTATTGCCATATTAGTTAATTAACCTTGAGTATTTGGGTGTTGTTTTATAGCTTCAGTTATGGGAGGAAACTGAATGCTTGCCAACCAGATTTATCTTATGTAGAGGATTGCAAACTCATAATGCATATGCTCTAGGTTTGTCATGGCCTGTCTTGAGTTTCCAATATTTTTTCTTACATTTTTTTCTTTTGTTGTCTTAACTGATCTCACACCATTTCTTTCCATTGTCTTTATCTAGATCGTCGTTTACATGGTTTTCGTCGTTACCACCTAATTCTATCAGAGGTTGGGTCGATTTGGAAAAGCAGTTTCACAAGTACCCCCCTCGGGGGGTTAATTTTTATCATCATATTTGGTTGTGACTGCATTAAATGCTTAAACAAAATTTCTATCAATGAAGCTGCAAGGCACACATGCGATGCATCGTACGAAGCATTTCTGCCATAGCCCCACCTAATATGACGATCAAATATGATTTTTTTTTGAAAATATGATGATCAAAAGTGAATAGGGGGAGTATTTCTTTGCTGGAGTCCAGGAGATGAAGCTATCATATTTGACTTCGATCAAGCAAAGATCTGATGAATCAGTGCCAGATTTTATTCATAGATTCAGAGATATAAGGAGTAGATGTTATACTCCGAGTTTAATTGATTCACAGTTGGCTGATTTGAGGAATTGTTGGGGGCCAATTAAAGACAAATTTTCTTCATTTGCTTTTGAAAGCTTGGCTCATTTAGTACAAAAAGTATCGGCTCTTAAACAACGCATCCAGAAGTCTTTGACAGAAAAATTTACTAAAAAGGCCAACAATGTTAACAATGTATGGAATTAGGCTTCTGACTTAGATCAAGATGAAGATCCAGATATTAGCTTGATAGAATGGGCGAGGATAAAAATGACAGTTGTTGGTCAATGGGTTAAAGATATTGGAAATGAGGAAATATTTGATTTTGACATCAACAAAACCAATAGGATATTTGATCTTCTATTGCAAGAGAAACAGATCGTGTTGCCTCAGAATCACATGAATCCATCAGTCGAGGAGTGGCACAATACAGGATCTCATCATACTAATGAGCGCAAAGTCTTCAGACAACAGATACAATCAGCTATAGAACAAAGGAAAGTCAAATTTGATGATAGTAAAAAGTCGATGAAGATCGATGGACATCTTTTTCCATTAAATATGGTTCATCCCTGAAGATCTGAAGGAAAAAATAACAAGGTAATTCATCGGACCAAGGTTAACTCAACAAGTTTGATCAACAAATATCAGAAGAGGCAAGAAAAGAACTACTATGAAGATGATAGATATTGTTTTGACCCACATTGGGATTGTGAGTTCTTCAGGTTTTGTTGGAATAAGGGGATGAGGTTACCGAAGATTTTTCGGGTTGCAGTGGTGGAGAGATAGCTTATGACCAAGAGAATTCTTCTCGCCGATATGAGATGAAAAGTTCACATCAACTGATTCAAAAGAAGCTTCTAGTTCATTAGCAATTGGATCCGATCCATGAAGATTATTTTGAATATGAAGAGGAAGAACATGAAGAGAAAGGGCAGTAACCTCAATGGAGTCCTAGTGAAACTTCTACTAAAAATCAAAAAAGAAGAGTTCAAAGATTGAGGAATAGGTAGCAGATGCAAGAAGTGGAGGAAGAAATTAGTCATCAACTGAATAGTCCAAGGAAGGAGTGGCGCGTGAAGATTACAATTGTTAAAACCGATGAAAATGGAGCCGATAGAGGGAGAATTCCAACATCTGCTAAAGGAAAACCTGTCAAGATTGATAATGCAGGAACTTCGTCCTCTATAAACATGGTTTTTATTTTGCCTGCAGAATATAAAGTTTCCACATCCGATGAGGAGGTTGTTGAAGTATCAATGGCGTAGTTAGTGTTGTCATCTCAACAAGCAATATTTGAGAAGCCTGAAGAAACTAAGCATCAACATCTTAGGCCTTTGTATATTAAGGGCTTTGTCAATGGGAAGCCGTTGTCAAAGATGTTGGTTGATGGAAGAGTTCCAGTAAATTTGATGCCATATACCACTTATCGGAAGCTTGAGAAGACACCAGAAGATTTGAGCAAGACCAACATAGTACTCAAGGATTTTGGTGGGAATTGATCAGATGCCAAGGGAGTATTAAATGTGGAGTTAACAGTGGGGAGTAAGACTATTCCTACAATTTTCTGTCATTGATGGAAAGTGATCATATAGCTTGTTGCTTGGAAGGTATTGGATTCATGCTAATTGTTGCATTCCATCAACAATGCATCAAAGTTTGATTCAATGGCAGGGAGACCAAGTAGAAATCGTGCAAGCAAACAGGTCAGTTAATATTACTATTGCCGATTTGTCTATTTGGGAGATGGATGAAGTTGATTGTTTATCATAAAAAACAGTTCCCTCATGTGATGCAAGAATCACATATTAGCTATATTGCATATAGTAGTACAAGTTCATATAAATGCCCATTTGTATCTGTCTATTGGATTGTCTAGTAGCAAAGGGCATTGAGTTATGCTTGAGTAAATGTTGCATGCATTTTAGATATTATTGTTAGTCAAGCTACTAAAGGGTAATACATTAAGGCCGATGGGCCAATTAAGAGGGCTAAAGAAAAAAATATCTCTGTAAATATCTCATCAAAGGTAAAAAAAAGGTAAAAGGCCACCAATCCTAGGGTGGGAAACTCGGATTGTAAACCTATAAATAACCCCCAAGGGGTGCTTTATAGGGGTTCATATTTTTTGGGAAATTAATATATATAATTACCATTTTCATGTTCCACTCACTAAGAGGGTGCTTTCTAGGGGATCATATTTTTTTGAGAAATTAGTATATAATTACCATTTACATGTTCCACTCACTAAGAGAAGTTTGTTGTTCAACAACACAAGATATCAGCATCTCCATAGGAGATATAGATTAGTTAAAAACATACAACATGTTTGATCCACAAATAATTAACACAAATAACTAAGGTCGCAATACTTCTATAAGAATTATAATTTCATTTCATGAAAATCAAGATTAATTGAAAACTTTACAACATTGAAGTTGTCCATAGAAAAACATGCCATATCACTGTTTGTTTTGTTTGTTTTAGTGTGTTTGTGGATTAATGTGCATAGCAATATGAGAGTTCACTTAGAGTTAAAAATGAAAGTGAGTTCACTCAGAGTTAAAAATGAAAAGGGGGAAGAATTTTGCTTTGCTTCTTTATAAACTAGGCATATATCATTGTGAACAAACCATACATACTACTACTTCTTAATTTAATACTCGCTTTAATATGACAATATTATGTGCACTAAATAACAATCTTGCCACGAACTTTCTGAATTTGCAGCTACTTGCGGTCTATTTGCTGTTGTCGGTAGTGTTGAGTCCGTGCACTTCATGTAAACTAGAACATTACAATCTTTGTCTGAATAACAAATATTGGATTGCAATCATTAGGATGGAAGTTGTGTATGTGGTGGCAGTGCATGCCAGGTGCTCATGTATATACAGATGAATGGCCTCACTACAACTTTGCGCTATCCATACCGTGCAAAAAATGTTGGTGCAAGTACAAGGCAAAAGTTGCCCGCATATCTGATTTTACTCGCGCAGAGGTAGGGGAGAAGGGGCTAATGCAGTCAATCTTCAACCGGTTGTAGTGTATATTGATGCTAGTGGCTTGGACTTCGTGAGAAATCATGGAGACATAATCAGATATTCCAAAGAACAATTGACAATATTGTGCTACTTATTGGATACGATACAGCTGGAGAGGGAACCAAGTAGCATTAAGAACTCCTGAGATAAGGGGAGATGGGGGAACTCCTGGATAAGATGAGCAAGATGAGGGAGATGAGGATTTGGTTATTTGGAGAGAGGTATCGATGACCCAAAGGGACATGTGGTATTATATAGTGTCCGGCTTATATTCTTGCATGAGTGACCTGCCTGCATCCTAAAGGTAAGCTTTGCTCAGTTTTGAAGTTGGGTTGGATTCCTCATACTGTTTTTCTATTTTAATATCATTCAATATTTGAGTAACAGTTATCATATATATAGTAACAATAGAACAATGTATAGGGTTATGGATAACACATACCCAATAATCGACTAAGCTCGGTAGGACCCACTGTATAACAAGTCTTATACGGAATAATACCTCGTATATAAAAGGAGTTCAGGATCCATATTTGTTTTCCAAGTTCTATTTGGACAAGGACAAGAGGATATCTATGGGTATAAATACAAAACCTCCTAGGGGGAGAGAAAAAGACAAGCCAACACAAATTAACACGCTCAGTCAGAATAGGCACCAATACATGCCACCAGACACCGACATCAGAGATAAGCCTAGACAGATCCAATCTGGTGCCATTAGAGGCCGACAAGAGGGATCTAGCGCTATATCTGATCTCGCCGAGTACATATTTGAGGAGGAAGACTACCCCATCGTCAACCACGTGTTGGTGTTCCATGCCGCCAAGTTGACGATGACTAGAAAGGTTATCTCAAATATTATACTTGTGTGATTCTGATGAATAAGAGCAACACCGGCTTCGGCCAATAGGAGTAGGGTTATTACCTTCTGGTGAAGGGGTCCGAACCTGTATAAAAATCCTTATCTTCGTCTCTTTTATCTCAATCTCGCATATACCCTGGTACCAATGATCTCCATACTATGCAAACACCATAGTCGTGATCTAAAACATCGACAATGGCACGCCTAGTAGGGGATTTTGATGCTTCAAGGTTTCGACGATATGGGTTCAAGAAGACGGATTGTCCGACAACAAACAATTTGGCTATAGGGGGATCCGACCCAACCGAAGTGCGTTCTCCGATGGATCGGGATCCTCGTCATCTTAAGCTTCGTCGCCGAGGATTTTTTTCGACGAGGATACTTAAACGACTTTGGCCCTGGGAGATCTGACCCAACCAGAGTACGTCCCTTGACTAGATCGAATCATCGTCGCTAACAATTTGATCTATCGAGATCACCCAAGCTTTAGGGCACGTGGCATACCAGAAGATTTCAAATATATATGATTTCAAACGAGTACGCATCAAGGTAATTGGTAGATAGGTTTTTTAATTAATCTACTAGTTCTGTAGATATATCCGGCATGTATCTACAATGTATGCAATATTTTGTATGCAATTTACCGTACCTATTTTTTAGTTCTATACGATATTGTCAGATCCATAATTTGTTATGTTTACCTAAAGCATGTTTTCTATACGATGTGTATTGCGCGAGTGTTTCCTGTATTAGACTAACAACGGTCTAATACCGGGGGGCTCGCTATGTTTCTGTTATATAAGTCATACTTGTTTATGGTTTACATAATACCCGATATTTAATTTGATTCTGCTCGTTATATCCTGATAATACTAGAAGACTCATACAGTTTTTTGAGCTCATTAGCGAGGAGACCATGAAAACGAGCTACGATGAGAGGCTCAAGAGCTCTAAGCAGACTGATGAGGAGGCTATAAAGTAGGGGCAATTGCAAATTTACCACTACTTTGAATCGTTATTGCAAGACTGCCACTAGAAAATTGCAAAAATGCCACTAGAACTGTCATTCGAGTGGCATCCTTGCAATATTGAAAAAACCGGTGGCAAATTTGCAAATGCCCCTATAAAGTAAGTGGCCATGAAGGTGAGCCACGAACAGTGGATGGAGTGGAGCAAACATACATAGAAAATTGAAGTGGAGAAGGCTCATCGCTTTGAGATATTCAAGGCCAATGTCGAGTTGATTGAAAAGTACAATGCTGGAGGAATGCTTACCCCTGCTTATTATGATTGAGGATGTTGACATGATTTAGTTTGGTGTATTATCAGTGGTACGAACTTAAGTTAGTTTGAGAGTAATATGATGATCAGTGTGCACATACTATTTGTTGCACTTTTAAGTTAGTTTCTGTATAAAATTAAGGAATAAACCGGAATCTAGAGGAACCTTTGTAATGTTATGTATGTTGTGTTATGACTTCTGAGTAGCACAAATTAACACTATCAACTGCACTATATGGTAGAAAGTGGAAAACCATCTTCTTATGAATAATAGGTTCAGTTATATATATTTGATCGCTTGCGGAGTGGTTTATCAGATCAATGCATGCTGCAAGTCATAACCTGTTGGCGTTGATGTTTACAACTCGGTCTTTGTATATTTGACTTTCTTTTGCTGAGAAATACACGTGTAATTTGTTGAACTGGTATTTTCAGCATTTCAAGTGTGATGAACCTGAACTGAAAATACTGAAAGTCTGAAGCTTGTCTGAATTTTCGCCGGGTCGAATATATCTGAATTTCAAAAACAAGCAGCTACAACCAAGATTCAGATTGGAGAGTAGTAGTAGTAGTTCTTTTAATTGTGTCTCAAGTATCTGAGAATAACGCTAGCTGATACCTGATCATGCTCGATCTGCAAAATGTACAGCCATAAGTGCATGATGTGTATATATAGAGAGATCGATCTGTATCTGGAGATAACAATAATGATGAACTGAACTGTAATTACGTTGTTTATGCTAACTTCAGCTGCATCATCAATCCCTTGGTTCTCCTATGCCTGTTTACTGCATGTTGAGGATTGAGTTCAGTGTTGGTGAAAAGAAAGACACTTGGATTTAAATCTAATGGTTCAGGTATTTTGTTTTTACACATTGGGTTTTCCTGCTTGAACTGAAGAAATGTAATAATATCTATCCTTTGAGTAACAAATGTGAAATCCCCGCTTGCATCCTGTACTAGCGCGTATACACCTCTTATCTAATCATTTGGGAGTAATAATTGTAGGGTCAAAAGGGCCGTGGTGGGCCGTAAATGTGTTTATCAACCCAGCCCAATCCCCCCCAAATCCCACCCAAAAAAAATCACAAAAAGACTCGCGATCGACTCGACGCCGCCGCCACACCCAAAGCTTCGGCGACCGGCGGAGGCGGAAGAGCCAACTGCCTGTTCGTTCTCAGCACAGAGGATCCTTGCTAGTTTCCTGTTCGATTTTGGCTTGCCTGATGAATTCGACGTGAGAGGCGTGTTGTTAAAGGATCTGTTTGGTAGAGCTCCAACTCTTAAATTTAGCTTCAGGAGTTAAGTTTAGAGTAAAGTTTCCCGCAAAAAAAAAGTTTGGAGTAAAATTATAGAGCTCCACCTCTCTAGTTCATTCTATAAGAACGCTCAATCCAGTTCTACTCTTATTTTAGGTATACCTAAAACTGTTTATCTGAACTCCAGCTTCAGAAAAGATAGAGTTGAACTATGACAAATAGATTCTAAGTGTTAACCTAACTCGACATCCTATTTGTAAAAATGTAAAAATAAAAAATAAAATGTAGTTGTAAGCAACATGACATGGGACCCAAATATTAAATACGGAGTATATTGTTGTTCAAGCGGTGGAGTTGTACAAGCTGTAGACGTCAAGCGGCGTGTTGCTGCAGCTGCTGCTGCTGGAGTCGACGACCCTGCCACGGCGGCGCGCGCGGCGGCCGCCGTCGTCGTCGAGGTCGAGGAAGACGACGACGGCGGTGATGTCGTCGTGGAAGTGGCGCCTCACCCCTCGCTCGATCCGCCGCAGGTCGCCGCGCCTCACCTCCCGCTTCCTCGCCGCCTCCCCGAGCGCCGCCTGCACCAGCCTCGCCGCCACGCCTCTCCTCGTCGAGCTCTTGGACACCAGCTGCACCGCCGCCTCGTCGGAGAGGTGCTCCCATAGGCCGTCGGAGGCGAACACGACGAACAGGTCGACGCCCGCCTTAAGCTTCCGGGCGTGGATGGACGGCTCGGCGGTGACCACCGGCCGCGCCAGCTCGACGGCGGCAGCGGCGCTGCATAGCCGTTGCACCGCCGGGTCGCGCTTGAACTCCGGCGTCTTGAGGTACACGTCGCCGATGGCGCGCGCCACCTGGATGATCCCCTTCACCCTCCACGCGCCACGGGCGTGGACCACGACCTCGCCGTCGTCGGGGTGGAGCGCCGCGAGCTCCCTCCGGACCTCCTCCGAGGCCACGTTGTGCTCGGTGGAGAGCCGCTCGGCGACGGTCTGGCCGGCCGCCGCGCGGCGGCCGAGGACGGCGCGGGAGTCGCCGGCGTTGGCGACGTAGAGCGTGTCGCCGGAGATGGCGCCCAGGAGGCAGCAGGAGCCCGAGGCGGCCGCGCGGGACATGTTCGGCAGCGACCACCGCAGCAGCTGCAGGTACTCCTCGTCGGCCGCCAGGAACGCCTTCCTGATCACGTCGGCGTCCACCGCGCCGCCGCGCTCCGCCGCGAACTCTGCTCATCAATTTTTGGCGCCAACAAATCAGCTAAAGATTCTTGCCAACGTATTCAAATCAAACCACAAGATCATACGCACCGTGGAGGAGGGAAGAGGCGGGAGCGGAGGAAGCGGGAGGCGTCGGGGCCGCCATGGCCATCATAGACGCCGACGAGCGTGGCGCCAGGCGACGCCATGACCTGCGCCTGGTCCTCCATCACCGCGTTGGCCTGCACCGCCGCCATGGAGAACTCCCCCGCCGCGTGCGCCGCCAGCTCCGCCTGCCACGTCAGCTCATCCCGACCACCCCTCGCCGCCGCCGGCCACCCACGCACCACCTCGCCATCATCCTCTCCAAGAAACCAACCAACCAAACAAACCAAGCTCGATTCAAACCAGGAATGGATCGCTCTTGTGCTCGTCGATGGGCAGGTGATCTGATCTGAGTCTAGGTAGGGAGGGGGGGGGGTATATGTTGGCGATGTCTTCTTCTTCTTCTCCGGCGAGGCGACGTGAAGCTCGTGACCGACCTGCTTGGCTTCATATATGTGGCAAAGACTGCAACAGCATGGGGAGGATGAGCTTTGACTTTTGACTTTGTGGACTTGTTGTTGCCAATAATTCCAACACGGTGTTCCTCGGTCTTATCTTAATGATATCGTTTTTTTTTTCTTTTTGGCCGGATCTATATATATTTTGCTGCATAGCTAGCTCTCGGCTGTTTGCCTTTTTCATATATTTTATAATATATCATGCTGTAGATTTTTTAAATATAACGTTTGAAGACAGTTTTTATTAATAAATATTTAGCGCAAATATAACAAAATTATAAGTCATGTTTTGAAAATAAAACTTTAATACTAAAATAAGTCATAACAAAGTAAATGATACTTGTATAGTTTTTCAGTAAGTTTGATGTTGAAAATCATGGCTAGAAATCAACAACATAGTATTTTTTTTCTTTATAAAAAATGTAGGTAGTAATTTGGTTATTTTTTTCACACGGAAAAATGTCCAAATCTCTCTGACCATTCTGCTCCAGCTATATGTAGTAGTGACTACTACTAGTAGGGTGAGAAGTCGTCGCTTGTTGGTCTGGTCTGAAGCGAAGAAAAATACCCAAGATTAATTGTTCGTGTTGGCTGTACTTGTTTTGGATTCACGGGTTCGGTGGTGATCGTGATTTCTTGATGCAATTACGTCAAAAAGCTCTGGACTGCGATTAACGAAGAAAAATCAAGACTTTTGCTACAAGTCCCGATCGATTAATGTTTTTCTTAAGGTGGGCTAGTCCATTTTAGACTGAATATTTGGAGCAATTAATCAATAGCAACTCATAAGCATGATTGTTTCCATGAAGCAGACAGGACTTGTCAAACCATGACATCTAAACAAAGTGAGAAATAAATTAATTTTAACCCCCTCAATCGAGAGCATATGCGCCTGTCCCCTCAATCGAGAGTACCAGTTTATTGTTTATAAGTTATGACAAAATTATGGAGTAATACGAGATTATGGAATATTATATTTTTTACACAAATTTGAAATATCAAGTTTGATTTACATAAGGGAAAAAAAGGAACAAAATTAGACTATGAAAAGACACTCATTCGGCTAGATTCGTTTATTTCCAGCTGGCTGTTAAATCGGTTTGACTAAGTATTCATTCGACAGTGTTGTATGAGCTTGACTTATTCTAACACGGGAACAAGACGAGTCCTTAGGGGATGAATCCAGAATAAAAATTATCGGATGTTCTTTACCTACAAATCAATTAATATTTTATTTGTGAATCTAGAAAAAAAATTACTCCGGCAATTTCTGCCTACAAATTTGCTTTATTTACATACGCTAACATGATCTAATTGTAATAAAAAACTAAAGATTCTACCGTGTCCATTAACTATTGAAACACATGGAAATTAGATTTATTTAGTTTTTTTAAAAAAAAAACTTCACATATATTTTTCTTTCATACACCAAACATACCGTTCGGCAGTTTGGAAAACGTGCTCATAATTAACAAACTACCTAAGTTAGATTTCACAACATATATACGCACACACCATATAAATCTCAAGCAACACAACGTACTTTCGAGTGTTTAATCACTTTTCGACGAAAAGTGTGTTCGAGTTTCTGACTACTGTTAGTTGTTCGAGGTTAGGTAGTGACTACTGTTAGTTGTTGCTGGTACAATTCGTCGTTTGTAAATCCAGTTCGAAGCAAAGAAAATTGATGTTTTTTGGTTCACTGGATTTGTGATCTTATGTCCAAATTAAAGCTCCGGATATGACGGCGACTCTTGATGCAAGTCTTGATTTATTATGGACCTTTTTTGTGCAGGCTGGCAGGTTAGTTCTTTTCAGACTGATCAAGATTTGGAGCAATACCATCTCATAACTAAGCAAGGTTTCTCCACGAAGAAGACAATATAACTTATCACAAGGTAAAGGCTTGTTCGATTAATCCTCATTAGATAGGGATTAGAAAAGATTAAGAGGGATTAATTTTATACTTTAATTAATAGATGTGTAATTATTTTTATTCAAATCTCCATCAATGCTCTAGCGAGTGGGTTTCCTAGATGACGGGATATATAAATGTGCAATCACCGGATCCAAAGATCATCTGCAGTACAACAAAAAGTTCCTGTGAGAACAGTGATCTCCGTATGCTACAGTAACTACCGTACGATACTGTGGCGAAATTCCTGTAGTAACATTGACTGGATTTACTGTTGAGCCTCTTTTGTACTGTAGCGCTTAGCGGTGTGATCTAGACTATTAGACCGTGACCATGTAGTTTGGAATCTCTTCTAAGCCCGTCTTTATAGTTCACCCCAACTATCTCAAACTTTCAACTTTCCATCAGATCACATCACATCCAAAACTTTCCTACAAACATAAACTTTTAACTTTTTTCCAAACTTCCAACTTTTTTCAGGAACTAAACACAGCCTAATGTGCCCAACTATTCATCCTCTTCATCATTACCTCTAATACAGATCTGAATTCATAATATATAACACCTCACAATAATCACAAATCACAACGGGGAGAAATAAAACAATTTACACCTTCGAGAACATATATCTCCCTGTTTTTTCTTGTATAAATTATTTAGAAAATCTTCTGAAAATAAGATTACAAATTTATATACACGATACAGATACTCTAAATTTCTGACCGTCCTGCTCCAGCTAGCCGCCTAACCAGCTACCGCTGGTGGCAGGGGCGGATCTACAGTGTAATGGCTGGTGTCAGGCGACACCAATAATTTTTGGTAAAACCTAGCTATAGCGAAATTGCTTATCCATATATTATAACATCATAATTTTAGCATAATTAGCATATTATGATACCAATAAATACGTTATAGCACCAACGAATCGATTTTATGGATCCACTGCTAGCTGGCGGTTACTTTTACTAGTGCCTGCTTGTTAGTCTGAAGCGAAGAGAAAGATTGTTCATGTTGGCCACGGTGCTATCGTGATTACTGGATGGAATTATATATGTCAAAAATTAAGCTCTGGAGCTGACGGCGGCTCTTGACTAATTAACTCAATATTAACTACTTGTGTGGTGTCCATGACAGGTCTTGACTATAGGGCATGCAATATCTTGAGCTAATATATATAATGGCGACGACTTTGACAATACTTTGCATTGGAGATCTCTACGACTTATGCTTTTTGTGGTGGTTTATACATTTTTCGTGAAGAAAAATGACACGAGCTACCATCTAGTTGTCAAATTAGTTGGACTAAGGCTCCCACTGATTGCCCTATATAGAATTATCGCTGCCAGAATTTAAATTTTAGAACTTTATTTTCAAAAAAAATTTCAACATAGTTTATTGTTTTATTATTGGTTTTTGAATTACTAAAGAACATATATGTAAACATTTCACCTTTTTTTCTAATATGTCATACGTGTATTATCAGCATGCATATGGAAGAAAAAATAGGGGCTAAAGCCGCCTTCTTTCTACTAGTTAATAGTGGAGTAGTGAATTATTCACATTAATTATTTATATCATGCTTCAAAAGTAGATTTATAATTATTTATAATTATTCACATTAATTATAAAAACTTTCTCCGTCAATATTGCTAATAACCTTAAGATATTAGTACTAACATTTTTATGTATAATATATATTTAATTAATCCATGTGTTAATTAATCATAATTGATTAAACATATCCGTGTTTTGACTAGTAGTGTGGGACTCACGAGTGAGATGTTGACTTGGTTCTTGAGTAGTGCCATGCCATCTATGGCGACGACTTTGACAACGCTTAATTAGACATTATTAAAAAAAAACACTATTAATTCTTTGGACTGAAGATTTCAGTTCTTCCTACGGTTTCCATGAAACCGACAAGTAACCGAACTTTAATTTCTTCGAACACGTGCACAATAACACAAAACTCTGTGTAATGAAGTCTACGAGTTTTTTGACACACTTACGTTGCATGTTGGTACGTGATGGAGACCTGAAATGAATGGGATGGAAGAGGGGAACGGGGAGCAGCTGTCCGTGGGATGGAACGGATCGAGATTCTCTGTCTTCAAAGACACCGTGCCTTTGTCACTTATAGGTTGGGCCACCTGTCAGTAATATAGACAAGTACATGAGTCTGATCCGGATGGAAGTAGCTAGAGGGTTGAGGGCAGATATTTTCCGGAAACACTTCTCTATTTCACATGTTTACAGCGCTACTCCCTAAAACTGAATTTTTCACTACTACACATTGTATTTCTCTAAAATACGAGAGCTTTTTCAGATAAAAATTAAACAACGGGATGTCAGTCGATTCGAAGACCTATGGGATATATCGTAAAAACAAGGAGCTTTCTAAAAAAACAGTTTAACACGTGTAAATCTCTTTGGGGAACAAAAAACAATTGCGAAAACGGAGAAAACCGGCAGGTTGGGGATGGGCTGTTATCAACTTGCTATATGCTTTATCACATATAGGGCTATATATCATCCTGTCAAAGAGATAAATATATGTTCTGATGAACCAATATACACGTACATATATGAAGCAGGAACCTATGCACTAGTTGTGTACGTATGGGATTCACGTATTATACTCCCTCCGTTTCAAAATGTTTGATACCGTTGACTTTTTAGCACATGTTT
>CM020184.1:1144133-1177370 GCA_009805545.1 Oryza longistaminata
GAAGGGTGGCCCAAACTGAAACATCGGCAATAAAAAGGTAGTCGAAAATGAAATTTACTCTGATATTTTTTTAAATGAAGATGGGCCGGCCCATCGGCCCATCACCGTCGAATGTTCCACAAGCTTCGCGGCCCAACCCCAACCACCCAAAGCCAAGCAACCGTACGGTCTCCTCTCTCGTCAAACCAAACCCAAGCAAAGCACCCGCCACATCGGAGAAGAGAGAGAGAGAGAGCGTGGAAGCTTCTGGAAGGTTCTCGAAGATGCTGTCCTCCCTGTCGGCGTGGCTGGTGAACCCGCGGCGGAACCCGCTGGCCCGCCTCCACATGAACGCCGTCGCCTCCCGCCTCCGCAAATACGGTGAGCTGCCCCCTCCCCCCTTCGAATTCCGCCGCTAGGGTTAGGGTTAGGGTTTTGCCGCGGCGGGGGATCTCTGATCGGGGTTTTGGTGTGCGCAGGGCTCCGGTACGACGACCTGTACGACCCCTACCACGACCTCGACATCAAGGAGGCCCTGGCGCGGCTGCCGCGGGAGGTGGTGGACGCCCGCAACCAGCGCCTCAAGCGCGCCATGGACCTCTCCATGAAGCACCAGTACCTCCCCGCCGATGCCCAGGTTGAACAAGATTTCGCAATCATCCTCGGTAGTTTTGGTTCAGTCCCACATTCTGTTTGTATGTATGTATGAATGTGTGCGCGACCTGTGGAATTAGTAGAATTGTTTCTTCCATTTGCGTTGTCAATGTGGATACGGTCAATTGCGGCCGGGGACTTACGGAGACGTGGCTTGTCGATGTGGCTAGTTCGTTCCTCGAGCTTTTGCTCCGCGAGACCGCGACGCTCCGTGGCTTGGTGACGTAGGAATTAGAAGGATGGCAACTGGTAGACAATTGGTGAATAGGAATGGGCGGTGGACACCGATTTGATGCTTGTGATAGGGAATGGAACTGTTACTAAATGATGCTATGGCACTGTTAGTTTTGTCCTCTCTCTCTGATACATTTGCTTGTGTCTCCTTGTTAGGTCTATTTTGTTGAGATCGTTTGGTGAATTTGCTTCAATTGACCTCTTATACTTTGTTGTTTTCGGGGTGTACTGAGTTCTTGCTTCCTATCCTGTGTTCAGAATATAGTGAGCTTCCCTTTGAAGCTATAAGACCTTTAATTCCTTCTCCACATTCATCACATTCTGTTTTGACATTCTCCTGTCAATTACCGTCTGATCAGTTATTTAAGAGGACCTATCTGCATATCTCATATATTGTGATTTGCGACACCATTAATTTTCATTTTTTGTCAGGCGAAGCAGACACCGTTCAGAGGCTATTTATCTGATATGCTAGCACTGGTAAGTGTCCTTTTTTATCACCTTACCTTTCTTGTTACTTGAACCATGGATTACAACTTGGGAGCTGGCAATTGGCACTATACATACTGGAATAAAATGAACTTCGCTCATCACAATGTTCTTTTAGGAGCCACTTTACTTGAACAATTGTTTTCATTATACATGTTTGTGGTACCTGATACTTTCCAAGTATTTTGATTTCAAAGATCAAACTTTGTATATTTTGACCAATAATTAGCCAAAGTACATGTACAACTATTACTACTGTATGAAAATACTAGGTTTGCTGTCTTAAGATTGGCTTTCAGTACTATGAATTCCTGAATGTTGGTTCCTCATGCTGATTTAGTATCTAAAAAATTGTGTGCATAATTGCAAAGGTTATTTCTGCTCAAGGCCCCATTCAAATGATTTACTGACGGTTAATTGATATCCACTAATAGTGTGTCATTGGCTGTTGGTGATTGTCCAGAGAAACAGTCTGCTGTTATCGGTATAAATGATTTGGGTAGTACTCCTTTTATTACACTTGTTTCCTCTTCTGTTGGTAGTAGAATATCATCATATATGAGCAGATGTTTCTTCCAAAGAAATCAATCCTTGACTACTCTGATGTGTGGGCCTTAAGAAACAAAACTCACGTTAAATTTTGATAAAAAACCATCTTTTGCTGGCTACTGTTTGACACATCATGCTTTTCAGGTGAAAAAGGAGAGCGCAGAGCGCGAAGCATTGGGAGCACTCCCCCTGTACCAGAGGACCATCCCATGAAGCGTCTACTTCGTAGGCCTGTTTCTAATTTTCTTGATGTATGAAAGTGAATTCAATAAAATGCAGTGGACATTATGTACCATGTATTATGCTAAAATCCTTGTTGTGTAATGTGTTATGTGTATGCTTGTTATGTGAAGATACCCACCATCAGTTCTCCATAGATACCTTTTGGTATGACAACTGACATATGGTGTATGTTTTGTAATCAATTTAAAACTCTATACAGCTTCACTTGGAGCTGAGTAGGTAAGAAAGTTTTCATTGTCGCACAGACCCTCTGAGCCGTATTTTCCTGTTTTACTATGTTCATTTCAAATTTCACTTTAGACAACTCCATTGTTTGCTTATTGGCTTATCAGTTGTAGCTAAAATTTGAATTTTGAAGCTTAATTTTATAATTGATTTTAAAGTTTTTTTTCATCTTCGTTTATCTTGTAGCATTGGTTTTCAAATTGCTAGGAACACAAAAATATATAAAAAGTTATATTTAGAAATTATTTGTGGTTGTTTCGTTTTTTTTTTCCTACGGGTGATTACCTAGTAGAGCAAATGATGATAGGCTAAGCTATTAACTAGGGTTAAACGTATTGTGTTGGGAGGGTTTACGGCCCTATTTAGGAAAGCTTCTAGCTGTAGTTTCTTCCATAATACTATTCAGCTATTCAAACTCTGTAGATTCTGATTATATGTAACCATAGAATCTAGAAAATAAACTACAAAGCATAGATTATCTTAGAATCTGGCTATCAACCAGCTACTATAGAACCTGGAAAACTGTCTTCTGGCTTCTAGTTTATTTTCTGGATTCTACGGCCCTCTTTGTTTAGGCTTATAAGCCAACTTATAAGTTGAAAAGTCTAAGCCTAAACAAACAAGCAGCTTTTCCGTTTGATTTTTTTAAGCCATAAGCCACTCTAACACTATTAAGCCAAAAGCTAGTTAATAGCTTTAACATGATAAGATTAATGGAAGTTAGGTTAGGTGATTCATACAAAATACTTGGGTTGACTAAACAAATTAGGAAATATTGTGAAATACGTCTTATTAGATGGAATAATCATTTAAAATTTCATGACTCAAATTGTGCTGGGAGAAAAAAGGGGTCTCCAATGGCTTGATAATTCTCATGTTTATTTTAGCTTGATTTTTTTTAAAGTACGATATAGTAGGGGTGAAAACGGTATGGGAACTTTCCGGATTCTGGACCTATTTTCGAAAACGGAATCTGTCGATCGGAATTTTTTGGAAACAGAAACGAATTCGGAAATATTTTCTCGGAAACGAAATCGAAAATGATAAGGGCAGTTTCCGTCGGAACTCGAAATCGGTCAGAAACTTTCCAGAAATTTTCTCGAAATTTCCGGAAATTTTGTGACTGAAATACCCTAGATTCATTTTTTACACCGAATAATGAATACCATGGTGTTTGACTTTTATTTTTGTAAAAAAAATATTTGTTATGCAAATCTGAAGTTATATAAGAATTTTTTTTCTGCATTGGGATTTATCAACAACATTACTTTCTTAAACATAGATAATTATTTATTCCATAGATTGTGTTTTGTGACTTAAAAATTGGACTTATATGGTTGTGTTTTATGATGAATTGTTAACCGTTGAGACTTGAGAATTGGTTTTATCAGTTTGAGGGGGTTTTGTATTATGATAAATTTTCGTTACCGTATTCGCGCCGGTTCTTTTTCGCTCCATTTTTAGTTTCGATAATATTCGATTCCGTTTTTGTATCCAGGGTTTCCGATTCCGAAAAATAATATGAAAATGAAAACGGTAAAGATGGTTTCCGTCCGTTTCCGTACCGTTTTCACCCCTATGATATAGTGGACGCACACACCGACACATTACATCTCACTCGCAGTACTGCTCCCACATGTACATGGCCAGGTTTTGTCAGCACACATGCTTGAATATTTGGTGACACCAGAAAACAACATAATCTGAAATTCGCTCCAATGGAGATTTGAGGATATTTTTTACTAGGTCTCTACATCCAACCGTTATTCTGAAATTCGCTCATATGAAGATTAATTTGAAGGGTATTTTTTACCCGGCCTTACATCCAACTAGATATATACATGCTTTTTAAATTGAGAACTTAGCCCCTCAAATAACCCAATCCGAAATTCACTCATATGAAGATTTGAACTCAGGACCTTGGGGTGCTACTTAGGTCACTGTAACCACTAGACTATACATGCCTTTCGCATCTAGGATTTCATGTAGGTATGTTGACCTTCATTGGATAGATTTTGGTATAGATTTCTACCTAAGTTGGCCAAATATTTTGCATGACAGTGTATATATATGGACTTCACTACAACTTTAGAGCATATAACGCGCACCATTTAGTTACATTAATTAATTAATGTGATATATATTTGAATGTTTAGACTCTCGCGACATTTGGCTGTCGATAAAAACCTATATATAGCCACATACTTGGTCATCGTCGTGTTCGTCTTACGTAATCACAGTCAAGCTTATGCCGCTATATATATATTACCCTCATTCATGGATTAAACGAATACGGCAGGCAGCATATGCAATAGGCTACTAGTCTGTTGGAGGATCTTCTAGCAGTTACGGATTCTGCCAGTTGCTCTAAACAGTTAATGCCACTCAAATTTTGAGATTCTATGTTTAAGAGATAATCTATTATATACCACTGAGTTTGTACGAGTTCAACAATTTACTATCAACATTGTCTCTTTCTATAATATACCTTATAATATACCTGCGACTTTATTAATTGTTGTACAATACGCCATTCGGTTGGGCCTTCTTTTCAAAAATACCCAAAATACCTCATGGAGATACAAGGTTAACAATTGATTTATCTCATTAAAAGTTTCAAAAAAAATATGAAAACTTTTATGTGTCCTTCTTACCCAACATGGAAATTTGTATAGAAGTTTCAAGATTTGTATATTTCTATCTTTTAAAAAGAATAAAACTTATATGCTATATCCTATATAAAATACTTTTTATTATTGTTTTTAATGTAAATCATCTTTCATAGACTGCATAAGTTATTTTATGTGCTATTACCTCTTATGGCTGTGTTCACAAATGTCGGTTCCCATCCCAAACAGTACGCACGGAAAACAGAGCGGTCTACTAGCACGTGATTATCTTTTTTCAAAAATGGATCAATATGAATTTTTTAAGCAACTTTCGTATAGAAGCTTTTTTGCAAAAAAAAAACGCACCGTTTAAGAGTTTGAAAAACGTACGCACGGAAAACGAAGCAATGGAGTTGGGATCTTGGAGTTCCGAACACACCCTATATAAGCAAATTCTCTCTCATTTACCACATAAAAATAAATTTTAAAACACTAAATATACCAAAAAAACTTGAAACTTGTATACAAAACTTTCATGTTGTGTAAGAAGACCACAGAAAAATTTTCATATTTTTTTAAAACTTCAAACAAGATAAATCAATTTTTAATTTTAAATATCTTTAAGGGTATTTTAGGTATTTTTGAAAGGAAGGTTCAACCCAATGGCGTATTATAGAACAATTGATAAAGTTGCCAGTATATTATAGAAAGAGACAATGTCGATGGTAAATCGTTGATTTCGAACAAACTCTGTAGTATAAAATAGATTCTCTCTATATATAGCTATAGAATACAAAAGATATACATCCAAAAGCTGAGAAATCTAGTTTTTTTCAAATTTTCATAAACTGGCTAACAACAAATTACTTCCTAAAGTGTTAAACTAACTCCTCTAAATACGACCTACTCCCTTGTGTACCTCGGCTGATTCCTGGACGAGGGTTTTAATGCACAAATTAGTTCGGAAATTACTTGTGAATTTCTGGACGTGACAAGTAACCAGTGTAACTCCTATGGAAGGAGGTAGTAATTAAAAAAACTGTCCATGGTGTTTCAAAAGGTGTGAAGCATGCTTGGTAATGTTTGGAATACATGAATTTTGTAGGAAATTTACAAAAGAAGACATTAGTAATTGAAAGTAGGACTCATATGCTGAAAAGCATGTTAAGCAACTAAAGGTGCATATATCTCAAATTTCATAATCTGAGCGCAGATTGTTGCATACTTAAATTGCGTCACTTGTCTTTCTTTACGTCATGTATATATGATCTGATAAAATTTCTTGATAGATAGAAGTGTTGTTTCGCTCATCCATGTGAGAGGATTTAGTTGATCGAAATAATATTTCATATCGTTCAAAAATTGCTGGTTGCAGCTGATTAACTACGTACTGGTGGCGTATATTGCTGTCCTAATGTCGTACGTTTACTAGTAGTATATATGTATGCATTAATATTGACTGGAAAGCTCCCAAACTTTGATGAGTTCAATGAACACAGGCGTCTCGTGCCTACAGCTTAAATAAGCAAAAGAGTTACGTTACTCTGTAACACTACTATAAACATGTATAAGTTGAAAATAACACGTGAGAATAGGCCAGCATGTCAGTGACACGCATAGCTAGATTTTATGGTATCTAAAATATCTCTCGCAAGTTTTTTGGGTTAAAAACTTTCAAATGTATCTATATAGTATAATTGAAGTGTAATTACATTATAACTACACTGTAACTACTATGTAACTACACTGTAACTATGATATAACTTATTAAAACTTACATTTAACAAAACTTACATTCAACAACGCTTTGATTAGATAGCACTAGGATCTTACATATGACACGTGTGAAAAATTTCATTCTAGCAATTTTTTCTCTTCATGCACGAATCTAAAAGTTTTGGGGGCAAAAAGAACTCATGAAAGTTTTCTAGCAAATCCGTATGTATATTATCATGTGTCGCAATGTACTCCCTCCGTTTCAGATTATAAGTTGTTCTGGCGTTGGTAAAAGTCAAACTGTTTTAAGTTTGATCAAGTTTGCAGAAAAAAGTAGTAATATTTTAACCCCTAGACAAATATATTATAAAAATATATTCAATTATAGATTTAATGAAACTAATTTTGTGTTGTAAATATTATTATATTTGTTAATTTACAAACTTGATTTAACTTGGAGTAGTTTGACATTGATTAAAGTCAAGACAATTTATAATCTGAAACGGAGGGAGTATAAGTTTAACTCATCTGATCGTTACACAGTATATATGCATGGTAAACTGATTTTAAGTGCCCTTAAAATTTTAATAAACCCCTCGGAACTGAATAGTTCTCAATTCGGCTGCCCATTTTGTTTGAATGTTTAGACTCTCGCGACATTTGGCTGTCGATAAAAACCTATATATAGCCACATACTTGGTCATCGTCGTGTTCGTCTTACGTAATCACAGTCAAGCTTATGCCGCTATATATATATTACCCTCATTCATGGATTAAACGAATACGGCAGGCAGCATATGCAATAGGCTACTAGTCTGTTGGAGGATCTTCTAGCAGTTACGGATTCTGCCAGTTGCTCTAAACAGTTAATGCCACTCAAATTTTGAGATTCTATGTTTAGGAGATAATCTATTATATATCACTGAGTTTGTACGAGTTCAATAATTTACTATCAACATTGTCTCTTTCTATAATATACCTTATAATATACCTGCGACTTTATTAATTGTTGTACAATACGCCATTCGGTTGGGCCTTCTTTTCAAAAATACCCAAAATACCTCATGGAGATACAAGGTTAACAATTGATTTATCTCATTAGAAATAAAAAAATAAATCATGTGGCCTTTTTACACAACATGAAAGTTTTTTATAAGTTCCAAGTTATTTTTGGTATTTTTAATTTTTAGAAAAAAATCTATTTTTGTGTGATATATGCAAGAGAAATTGCTTACTCAAAAGATAATAGCCAAAAATATCTTATGTAGCATATGAAAGTTGATTTACATTAAAAATAACAACAAAAGCAGTGTAAGAATGCCAAATATTTTTTTAAAAAGGACTTCGCCAGCGTACAAGACACCGTAGCATGAAAACCATCCTCCTTGGCTTGACCACAAACTTCGCAGATTGGATTAGGGGCTATATTCCGATGATGTTTGTTATGCTGGGTGGCTAAACCCTCTGTTGCCAGCCTCCACGCAAAGATGCGAATTTTCTGGGGAACCTGAGCTGCAAATATATGTTTCCATAACTTCCTTTCCCTATCTTTGCTTGAGCTACAGGATCCATTTTCATTAGACCGTATATGATCTGCGAGACCAAGCCTGTATGCGCTACGCACCGTGAACAGTTGGAAACATTGCAGGTCACATCGTATCGTGCCCAAAACACCGAGTCAACACAGCATCTCTGAAGGAACCACACAACCTGAGATGATGTGATATTTAAGGGTATTTTGGGTATTTTTAAAAGGAAGGTTCAACCCAATGGCGTATTATAGAACAATTGATAAAGTTGTCAGTATATTATAGAAAGAGACAATGTCGATGGTAAATCGTTGATTTGGAACAAACTCTGTAGTATAAAATAGATTCTCTCTATATATAGCTATAGAATACAAAAGATATACATCCAAAAGCTGAGAAATCTAGTTTTTTTCAAATTTTCATAAACTGACTAACAACAAATTACTTCCTAAAGTGTTAAACTAAGGGCCTGTTCACTTTGTTGCCAAAAAAAACCTTACCAAATTTTGGCAGGATTTCTTATATAGTTATCAAAATTTGACAGTAAACTAAATGTAACCATTTTTTTTGGCAACTTTACCAAAATTTAATAAGATTGAAAATGGCACAGAAGTGAACAGGCCCTAACTCCTCTGAATACGACCTAGTATACCTTTCGTACCGTAAGTGTCATCTCAGCGTGGACATATTATAATCTGACACATTGTCGAACCTGAGGAGAGAGACGTCTAGGACGACGACTCGCCCTCGCGCGTAGTAATTAGCTATACTAATTAACAGCTAGGGCCTACCTAAGCTGCGCACTAACCACGGAATTAAGAAAAGTAAACCGGTCTGGTCGGCATAAGTATACATTAACTGGCTTGGGCTTTCAGTCCCGGCCAATCAGACAGCGATACGGCGGCCAATGGCAAGTGAGGTTTTCGGGATGGATGAGTAGCAGTAGTGGGAGGCCACACCGATGGCCGCAAGGTTGGAGCCAGGGAGACGTTCGAACGATGGCCAACCTGATTAGAGAGCTGTGACCTCCATGATTAATTAGTTAGGGTTAGACTCCCCAGAACCAGCCTGTCCGAAAAGCTAATTTAAGGCACTGCCTGTTGGGTGGCTGGACCAGGCAGGCGCTGCATACCCGGCACGACAAACCTCGCAGGCAACAACTCCAGTTTTCTGCTCTTGGATGCCCACAAGAAGTTAAGCATCTATCATAGCATCCATGCCGGATAGAGTTAGCTACGTACTACTACTTCTAGCACTGTGTCGATTGATGGATGGATCATTAACCTTTCTTCCAAGGGACCAGCAGCTAGCCAGACGCCAGTTCCTTCTTCCTGGAATATCCCTGCCAAAGCATGAGCTGCTGTGCTGCTAGTCACTTTTGTACCGCCCGATTTTCGTTCGGGATTAAAAATCATTTAATAATGTATTTTCTAGAAATTAAATAAAAGTTAAAGCAATTTAATCAAGTGAAATAATGGGAGAATTAAAATTTTCCCTTAAAAATCATTGGCCGAGAATATTTTGTAATATTCTTTGTGCCCTAATATATTCTCTGAAATTTCTCGTGAATTTTCGGAGCTCAATAAATAATATAAATAGCACAAAGTTCATTTAACCAATTAGAATAAAAAGAAAAGAAAATAATCTTCCCCTTCCTTCCTTTCGGGCTCGGCCCAAATTCCTCCCCTCATCCTTCATAGAACGGGCTTCCCTTCCTCGGCCCGCTCGGCTCTCTCTCCCTCAAGTCTACCTTTCCTCCCTAGCCCGTTTTCCCCTCCCCCTCTCTCCGACAGGTGGGACCTTTGGGCCCCACCTGCCATCTCCTACCTCCAGCTCCATCCCCAACCGCCGCCATGGCCGCCAAATCCTCCCACGTCGCCGCCTCTCCCGCGCGACTCCCTCTCCCGCGCGTGCGTGGACGCGGTCGTCGCCCACGCCTTCCTTCTGACGCTGCTAGTCTTATTAGAAATGCACAAGAACTGATCCATTCATTACTTATCATTGTGGACATATATGTACTTGTACTTAATCGTCACTGACACGACGGATATATGTACTTGTTGCGCGCTAGCTGTGATTACCGAAGAAGAGGCGCAACAGTTTTTTTTTTTTTTTTTTTTTGGGAATAGAGAGCTTTATTGATTAGGGAACCAAATTACAATCCTGCCGCAGCACATGCAAAATACAAGACGGAGCTTGATCACGCCAAACCGCGCAATGAGCCGTCCGTTTCGCAAGCTGAGCAAGTTCATGAGCAACCCTATTACACTCTCTATTGACATGGTGCACACGCACCTCTTGCAGACGCCGAGCAGCCGCTTTTATTTCGCGAAGAAGAAAAGTCCATCTAGACCGTTCTATATCCTTTCCTGCGATACTTGCTGTTGCCGTTAAACAATCCGATTCCAGAACCACCGGCAAGTGTATCTATTCCTGCTGCCAAGTTGATTCCTTCCGAACAAGCAAGAAGTTATGCCTCCTCTGCCTGAGAGCATCGTCTGAGATAGCGCCAGGAGCTTAGGAGCACTCTTCCCAGGCAGTCTCTGGTAACCACTCCGATACCACATCTTCCATCGCCCTGATCAAACGCGCCATCCACATTGATTTTGGCCCAGCCTTCTGGAGGTGGTTGCCATCTGGACTTCGCATGTATCCCCTTCACAGAGGGCTTGGATACACCCCCCAAAGTATTTCCATATTTACCATTAGGATCGGTTGTGGATTGTCGGACGAGCGACAGTATTTCCGCATAATTCTGCAGGAAAGTCACCGAACCTGTCACAGAATGTTTCCCATTCTCGTGAACCACATTGTTCCGCAATTGCCAAGCTCTCCACAGCAACAGTATTATCAGTGGGCGGGAATGGGAACTCGCCTTATCTAGTAGCAGGAGCAGCCAGTCGGGGCCCGTGTATCTGAACTCTTGCTCGACAGGAAGCGGCCATACCTGACGGAGCTCCGATCTCAAGGACTTCGCCAGCGTACAAGACACCGTAGCATGAAAACCATCCTCCTTGGCTTGACCACAAACTTCGCAGATTGGATTAGGGGCTATATTCCGATGATGTTTGTTATGCTGGGTGGCTAAACCCTCTGTTGCCAGCCTCCACGCAAAGATGCGAATTTTCTGGGGAACCTGAGCTGCAAATATATGTTTCCATAACTTCCTTTCCCTATCTTTGCTTGAGCTACAGGATCCATTTTCATTAGACCGTATATGATCTGCGAGACCAAGCCTGTATGCGCTACGCACCGTGAACAGTTGGAAACATTGCAGGTCACATCGTATCGTGCCCAAAACACCGAGTCAACACAGCATCTCTGAAGGAACCACACAACTTGAGATGATGTGATATTTAAGGGTATTTTGGGTATTTTTAAAAGGAAGGTTCAACCTAATGGCGTATTATAGAACAATTGATAAAGTTGTCAGTATATTACAGAAAGAGACAATGTCGATGGTAAATCGTTGATTTGGAACAAACTCTGTAGTATAAAATAGATTCTCTCTATATATAGCTATAGAATACAAAAGATATACATCCAAAAGCTGAGAAATCTAGTTTTTTTCAAATTTTCATAAACTGACTAACAACAAATTACTTCCTAAAGTGTTAAACTAAGGGCCTGTTCACTTTGTTGCCAAAAAAAACCTTACCAAATTTTGGCAGGATTTCTTATATAGTTATCAAAATTTGACAGTAAACTAAATGTAACCACTTTTTTTGGTAATGTTACTAAAACTTGGTAAGGTTAAAAATGGCATTAAAGTGAACAGGCCCCACTTCTCCGACCTCCCAGGACGATCTGGACTTTCAGGTGGGTTGGTTGGGCCTGTTCAACGTGGTGTAGCGTTGATCAGTGGAGATTTTAATGTTACTTTAGTTACTCAACTGTTTTACTGTTTTGCTCAATAAAATATTTTACAACTGCCTTTTTGCAAATAGCCTCAAACCGTCCTTATGTTCCCCTTGCACGTCTGCATCGTTGGTGTAGCTTGCTGAGTACGGTGGTTGTACTCAGTCTTGCTATTATTCCCCCTTTTCAGAAGTGTAGTGCTTCTGAGCTGAAGACGAAGTTAGAGGACCAAGGCTCAGACCCCAGTTGAGTTTTGCCTATGGAGTGGAGCTGAAGCCCCGCTAGGATCGCCTTTTTCCGCTGCCGTCGTCTCTTTTGGTGTGAGGACTAAGTGCCTCTTCTGTAAGTATTTTACGCTTTATTTACATTTGGAACTGTATATTACTTGTCGTTTTGTGTACCCTGGCTGGTCCTGGACAGGAATTTAATACACAAAATAGTCTGAAAATTTGGGCTAAATTTCTGGGCGTGACAACTTTCATGCCGGCCGGCCTGCTGTTATGATTAGTACCAAGCGGTTTTTGGTTGGTTATACCGACACACACACACACACCATATATGTAAATCCATGCAGGGTGTTGTAAGGATGGAGGAGGCACAATTATGTCGTTAGGCCTTGTCACTTTCATGCATCCTCTTGAAGACTATTATTCTGGTGTAAGGTTAATCGTGCATGCATATACTGTATCCAAATTAGGATGAAATATATAGCAAGGAAACTAGGGATCTCTTACGAGGAAAACATATAGGAAATCATTGTTGCGGTGTGTGCAGGTGGACTTAGACCTCATGTTCGGCCTTTCTATGACAATCACTTCCTTCTGACGCTGCTAGTCTTATTAGAAATGCACAAGAACTGATCCATTCATTACTTATCATTGTGGACATATATGTACTTGTACTTAATCGTCATTGACACGATGGATATATGTACTTTGTTGCGCGCTAGCTGTGATTACCGAAGAAGACGGCCAACAGTTGGAAACATTGCAGGTCACATCGTGCCCAAAACACCGAGTCAACACAGCATCTCTGAAGGAACCACACAACTTGTGATGATGTGATATTTGAGAGCAACGTACATGTACACACAATTGAGAATTGAGATTACGCATCTGGTGACACACACATATAACTTGAGACATGTGATGATTGGGAACAACTTTTGATCACTACACATCCATATATACGAAACAATTTTTGTGGGGAGCGCACAAATCCAAGAGGGGGAGATGAAAAGGAGTAGCTAGTTAGCTAGTCTAGTTAGATGCCCTAGAATCAAGCAGCTGAGAAGTTGGTGGTTGACATGAGAAGTGCCTTGCCTCCCTTGCTTTGTTCGTTCGGCGTCTCTCTCTCCGCATTTTCTGTGTCTGGTGAGGGGTAGTAGCGGTGGTGGTGGTGGCGTCCCTCTCCTCCTCCCTCCCACCTATCATTATTCTAATCAAGCGGCAAAGTGGAGAAAAGAATTGGCCAGACCAAGCCAGGCAGGGTGCCGTCTTTCTTTCCCATCTTTTCCCCCTCTTCCCTCTCTCATCGCGCAGCACAACACACACCACCACACCACACCAGTAGTAGATCGAGCACCATGCATCCTCCTTAGCTTTCCTCCCCTTCCATCCTCCTCTCCCCCTTTGCTTTCCTCGCGACTGTTCCATCTCGTAGGTTTCGTCTCTTCGTCGGCCCCTTCCTTCCCACTTGAGACTTGAGAGAGATTTGTTCCTAGATAAGATAGAGGCCAAATAAAAAAGAAAGCAAGTGAGTGGAGTGAAAGAGAGAGAGAGAGAGGAAGAGCAAGAGGGATAACCTAGCTAATTGATTGCTAGCTTGCAAGGATGGATCCGGTCACGGCATCAATACACGGTCACCATCTTCCTCCACCGTTCAACACCCGCGACTTCCATCACCATCTCCAGCAGCAGCAGCAGCACCAGCTGCATCTCAAGACCGAGGACGACCAAGGCGGCGGCACTCCGGGTGTCTTCGGCAGCCGCGGCACCAAGCGCGACCACGACGACGACGAGAACAGTGGCAACGGCCATGGAAGCGGTGGTGACGGCGGTGACCTCGCGCTGGTACCCCCCTCGGGTGGCGGGCCGGACGGCGCCGGGAGCGAGAGCGCCACGCGCCGCCCGAGGGGACGCCCGGCGGGGTCCAAGAACAAGCCGAAGCCACCGATCATCATCACCAGGGACAGCGCCAACACGCTCCGGACGCACGTCATGGAGGTGGCCGGCGGCTGCGACATCTCCGAGAGCATCACCACGTTCGCGCGACGCCGGCAGCGCGGGGTTTGCGTGCTCAGCGGCGCCGGCACCGTCACTAACGTCACGCTGCGGCAGCCCGCATCGCAGGGAGCGGTCGTTGCGCTCCACGGCCGGTTCGAGATACTCTCCCTCTCCGGCTCCTTCCTCCCGCCGCCCGCCCCGCCGGAGGCCACGGGGCTCACCGTCTACCTGGCCGGAGGCCAGGGCCAGGTCGTGGGCGGCAGCGTCGTCGGCGCGCTGACCGCGGCTGGGCCTGTGGTGATAATGGCGGCGTCTTTTGCGAACGCGGTGTACGAGCGGCTGCCGTTGGAGGACGACGAGCTGCTGGCGGCTCAAGGGCAAGCCGACAGCGCTGGGTTGCTCGCCGCGGGGCAGCAAGCGGCGCAGCTCGCCGGCGGGGCCGTCGATCCAAGCCTCTTCCAAGGACTACCACCAAACCTACTCGGAAACGTGCAGCTGCCGCCGGAAGCCGCCTACGGATGGAACCCTGGCGCCGGCGGTGGCCGCCCGGCGCCGTTCTGAGATGGATCGATTCCGCAACAGCAACGCAGCATAGAAAGGTTAAGTGCTTTAATTAGCTTTCTCTTCACTTGGAGTTGGAGACTACTCTTTCTTGGAGGATTTCCGTGGGAATTATGCATGTGATTTCAGGTGTTATTAATCGTTATTATGTCCGTGTCGGGGATTAATTGTTTCGTGATATGTAGCTCTCTCTCTCTCTGTCTCTGTCGTTTTTTTCGGCTATTTCTTGTGTCTTCCTCTTAACTGATCTCGCTGTTGACTCGAGAAGCTTGTACTACCTTATATTGATCTTTCTTTCAGCTCTATAGCTTAATTATATTCGTTTCGAGCTAGTTGTTTGTAGCTTTGGCCGTTAAAAAGACTGCCACATTGTTCCCTTGATCGACAGATGGATCAACTAACAATTGATGAGGAGTGAGAGAGAAACAAAGGAAGGAAGGGGGGAGACAGGATAAAATGATGAGAGAAGGGGAACATATGGAAAGATGCGTGTACTTTTACCCGGGCCTGCAGAGAGCAAATTTCTCTTACTTCCAAGCCTCGGAAGTGAAGGTTTGATCGGTACGAGAAGTGCCTGTGCCCTGACTGACACCATCACCACAGCCACCAGCCAGCCACCACCATCATCATCGCATGCTCCAATTCCTGCCATTTCTTCTTCCCACACTCCCATGGACACTGACTCCGAGAATAACTGAAACACTGGCCAATTGCCACCATTATGTTCTACAGGCCAAGTCGTAGCATCATTAGCACACGTACATTACGCTTTGTATCTCTTAATTTATACCGTTGCTAGCTGCTGTTCTCTGCTACTACATCTCGCTGCTTCACTGTATTCATTCACACACTACTACTACACTGCTACTAAAATAGTCACCGCCAAGTCAAATGGTGATGCCAATCAGGGCCATGCCCAATAACTAGCCCATGCGTGAGAGAGCTGAGAGCCTGAGACTGGAACAAATATTTTATTTGTGCTCTCTAGCTTGTTTCTGGGTCTCCTTGTTGGGATAGCTATGAACGAGAGATCAGCACGTTGCAAAGAGAGGGTCATGGAGTGGTAGTCGTACCTTTTCGAGGCAAACTGCCAGATCTTAATGCTTCTGCAACGCCAACACAAAGAAGCACACGAGGTGTTAGATCTGGCTCTATTTGATGCCAGGCTATATCATGTTGTTCGCCTGCTGCGTCTGGTAAATATCTAAGATGAAGACCGTTGGGTGTGTTTTCCTGTTTCATGCCTTTTCTCACCGTAGTTTGCTATTTCAATTAATTTCACCGACTAGCTTGACGAGCTGTACAATTAACATTTCGATGCATGATAGTAATGATTAATGGATGCTATTAATTATCATTTATTCTTCCAGTGCTCTTTAGAGTGCTGATTTTACAATCCTTGAGAGGTATATTGTGTGTTACTTCCTTCGTTTCACAACGTAAGACTTTTTAGCATTGCCCACATTTATTTAGATGTTAATGAATCTAGACATATGTATGTGTTTAGATTCATTAACATCTATATATATGTGTGCAATGCTAGAAAGTCTTACATTATAGAACGGAGGGAGTACATTAACTTTCTTTGTCTTTTTTTTTAAAAAAAATATTGTTTCCATGGTTCTGTGCACTTCCAAGAATCTATTTCTCACTGAAAAGGTAAGATATAATAAGAGAAATAGTCTCAAGATGTCAAATATTTTACTGACCAAGGCCATATAATGTAACCATATCCAGTTTCAAGATAGCGTCGTTGCAAGACCCCATCTAGTCATAATATTTGACGTTTAGGATAAAAAGTAGTCAAAAATTTTGAATCAAACTTTGGTAGTCAATTTTGTGTCAAATAAGTTCATAAAACAATAATTTTATGATATTATAATAATTCTTTTCCACGCAAATCTATACATACCACATATTTTCCTTTAAAACTAAGTATTTGAGAAGCTTTGGATGTTCAAAGTTATAAAATATAATCAAATCTTGTCTTAAGCATAAAATATTAAGTAACGTTTAAAAAAGTATTGAACTTTTTAAATATGCGTCCTTCGGTGAACTACTTGTTGAAATATTCTTGAGTAATTAACTTCATATATGAACCTGTACACCACTATCTAGACTAGAAAAGAGGTGCAATTACAGTTCTTTCTAAGTCAACATTGGCTAGTCTGGACAAAAGAAAACCTATACCTTAGTTATCTGTGTGTACAATCTACATGTTAGTATATTCAATCATATTTTTCTACTATTTTTTTTACTATGTTGTATCTATAATTGACGGATTTTTATTCAATTACAAGATTCCGGGATTTTCTTGGCGCCACCTGATTTTTTCGTTGGTCAAAAAATAGCCGTCAAGGTTACATTTATTGGCTTTTCGAAAGTTTGATATCCTTCATGGATTTCTTGGCGGTTAGACCGCCAATAAAACTTTCCCTCACGGTTAGCAGCCAAGAAATCTGGATTTCCCTATCACTCTAGACTTGGCGTTTGACCATCAAAATATATTGCCTTGGCAGTTTTTGGCCACCAAGAAAATTCTGGATTCTTGTAGTAATTACCTTTTCGTTAAATCGTGAATACAGATAAATATATGATTTTAATATTAAATTTTGTAGGTTAAAGGTCCATATATCCCTAAACTTTGGATAGGAGTTCGTCTAAGCTAGCACACTAAAACTTTAAAACCACACACCCAACCACCTAAACTTTTCAAAACCATTTATATTGCTCCCTAAGGTGGTTTTGTGTATTTGGAAGTTTGCATGCTGAGAGGTTTTAAATAATTAATATAGCATGTTTACATATCATCAATCACTGGTCACTCATTTATACTCTATTGTAATGTCATACAAGTATGTATTGACATTCCTTTGTAAGTGAGAGCAAAAAATAGAGTAAAAATGAAACACTTAGATGGAGATTTTAGCATATATGTCCAATTCATATGTCACTTAATCAAACCCACCCAACATAAATGCAAATTAGGTAAAGATCACTTTGCGAAAACCACCTTATAGAGCAATATGAACGATATTGTACAGTTTAAGGTGTATATATAAAGTTCAGTCTGCTAGATGGACTTCCAATCAAAGTTTAGGTGGGTATTTAGAATTTTTCTTTTATATATATATTCTGCATTAGAAATAATCTCCTGAATATTGTGTTGTACGTATTGAAGAATATACTAAAATTGCACGACTATTTATATAATTGTCTATGTGCCATATATATGACAAAAGTGTTTTTTATGTGTGTTGTATGACAAAAGTATGTTTTCAGTTATTTTAAAAAAAAGTGTAGTTGTCCACTATCTTTGTATGTTCATATTTTTATGATTAATTCCTTCTGTGTACTATCTATGTAATTAGGTGTTCATTCACTGTTTTTAATATCCAACGGAAAGATTCCATTTCGGTAGTTCCTCAATAATGTGTCCGTACGTGTGTGAACTGGTATTGCAGCTAGCGTGCATTTTTTTTTTTTTTTTGGAAGAAGCTAGCGTGCATTATATAGCAGCATATTTTGTTTAAGAGATCAGGGGTCAACTCTTGGCTTAATGTAATTAACACACATGAATACTTGCAGGTGTTCCTAAACTTCTAAATAAAAGTATCTTCACCCTATATGTTTCATGGTATCTACTGGTATAATAACTATTTCAGCAACTAAATAAATAAAGACAGAAGACTTTAGATAACCAACTAGTTAATTTGGTTCATACAACGTACATGCAATTCGTGCAGCCCGTTTTCTCCGATCCCGTGGATGGCTGGGGATGAATAAAATCCTTGACAGGGGCATGTGGTTGCCGATCGAAGGAGGGGATTTTCTGGTGGCCAAGAAAGGTTATGGGCATGGTGTGCTCTGGACACATGGCTTCCTCAAATCGGTACAACAAGTAGGCTGCAACCTGCAAGTCGCTTTCACTACTATCATTTAGCAAAACCGTGCGGACGGTGGAGTGGTAGCTAGGCCTGTTCAATGTCAGGCCAGGCCCAAGCAAACAAATCAAGCCAAGTCTGAGAGCAGCCCGAATCATGTAAGATCAGAATTTTGCTCTTTTTATCGTTATTACAAATAAAACATATAAAAATACGTAATTACCAACACTGGGGCAGGCTTCAGATCAACGGGCCAAGGCAGCGCTAGCCATCAGAAACCATCGTAGGTGCAACGGTATCTATTGGTCTGCACCAATACAAGCAGCTGGCACCTATATATGTGGAAAATAGAACCGGCACCTTTAGCTTCGCTCAAGCAAAAAAAAAAAAAGAGCTGGTTATTTTATGTAAGGAAATCTCCTTGGGAGCCTTGCTCAAATGTATGCAATGAAGATCCAGATTGTTGAACCTGTATCAATCTACTGATCCAGGAATTGATACATTCTCTGTTGGGGTGGCGGTTTCCAATTCAGAAAACCCAATTTTGTTTTAGGGTTTGAAACACAATGTCCCCCATTTTATATCTGCAAGGTCACAGACAATTTCTCTTGTAATGTTGTATGTGCCATTGTTTGTCAGAAACCTGTCCCGATGCGGAGGCACATCTAAATTAATTGATTCAAACAATCTATTGAAGGTAACCAATCAACTGATCTGCAGTGTGGAGGTAATTATCTAACCCGCTCAAACTCTGACTGTTTGATGAAGTTTCATTTTCTCGTATATACTTTGTGGGTTTTGACCACCGATTTCCTGCTATGTAAATACACATATATGGATTGTGTACATACTAAGCTAGATCTTTTCCTCTTAGAGCATCGGACAACTATAATGGTTCAAGGAGACATTACTCTTACTACATCTAGACACACAATAGAATATTTTATAGCAGATTTTCATAAGTGCCAACACTGCCTATGTTTTGCTATTAATTATAGTATAGTTTCCTTTCGAGAATTTTGCCACAAAGTCCTATAAGAAAATCAGAATATAAGTGCGACCACGGGCTCTTCCTGAACAGTTAAGAAAAATCTTCTCAGAATAAAGCATATAGTCTGGATGGTTCATTTCAAATAAAATCTCTTGATATGATTTTTAGTAAGTGAACATACAAATTAGTTTGAATGTACATTGTTCGTTTTCACGGGATTCCGACATCCGTTGTCAGTGATCGCAGATCCTTTTTCGCTGGGCACTTTTGGAGTGAGCTTTCCGGTTGGCTGCGTGTCAAACTACATATGAGCTCGGCATTCAGACACTTAGGACAACATCATGTTGTATAACATGCTGGATGCCTGAATATATGGCTTTCTTATGATGGAATCAGAATGAATTAAGTTCGCAGTATTTTCAATGCGGAAGCTGATTTAGAATTTTGAGAATGCTTGGCTCATGTGATGACAACAACTTCTGTACAATGTACATTCTGCAGATAGAGTAAGCTTTTTCTTGATTGAAGCATTTTAAGACTTGTAAGCTACACCAGATGTGCCCCCTTGAGAAAAAAGTTAGTGTTCTGCTATCGGTTTTTTTTAGATTGTAGCAAAGAGAGAGATTTTGTTAGTTTTTATCAATGTTGAAGCAAACTTCTCATTAATCTGGGATTGTTTTCCATAATTGTCCGGTGTCAGAGATTGACAATTTGATTTTCACAACAAATGAAGGAAGTGTTTTTCCTGGATGACCATCAGGGCGCGCAGATCTGGTGTAGTCCAAAATCCTTCAATTTTCAAATCCGTTCTGGTAAAAGTTTAACACTTCTGAATTCATGCAAGGACTGAACTTATTGAAAATTTTATACTGTATATTATTGTTCTATAATTTGTTTATAAAAAGTATGGCAGTAATGCTCATAGAATGATGGACCTAGAGTAGTGGCATTATATCATCGACCAACTTGGATGGCCAGGGGGAATTATAACTCAGGTGCTCAACCGATATGACATCAAACTGTCCAGGATCCAGGATTTTAGCAGTTTGTTTTGAACGCTGGAATTACTTTTTCTCCTCGTGCCATCTAAAGTAACTTCAAAGCTAAATGGCTGGCCATGTATAATCTAGGAGCATTAAATTTTTACAAACTATATATAATTTCTTGTAAAATTTTAATAGTGATTCAGTGTTGCCAACGGAATATGCTATATACTATGGCCAATCCATTTAATTGTTCAGTGTTTTAAGTCGATATATTGACCACACGATTTGGTTTATATCAGTAAATGGCCATGTTTTTTTATTATCAGTTAGACTGTGCGTACGATATTTATAAAGTTCAACGTTGTCTTTGTTTCCCAGAAAAGTCTTAGGTCTAGCCAAGACTTACTTAGTTTCTGTTTACAAATGAATAATCGGGGGTAGAATACGTACCTGTATATTGTACTTACTCTCTTATTTAGTAAATGTATCTAAAATAATGTAGACTAACTACAATATTTATTTAGATGCATATGCCAATTTTTATATAAGTATACTGCTGCTTTTACATTACTTTTGGGTTGAATGTACATGCTGATATGAAATTTTGGAGAGCTTTCTGTGGAATGTATGCTGTTAAGAAAATTTAGATAAATTAAATCCTTATGCCTTAATATGGTTTCTTAAACACACCTAAAGTTTGAATTTGGAGAAGCGGGACATTAACCAATTGCTTGAAAAAGGTTGTTTGTTACTCAGATAGGATGGAATTTTAAGCAACTGGTTTTAGTAACTTCCCATATAATCTTTCTCTACATACATGCATAACTAATTTCTCTAGGATAATGACACATTTCTGCATTCGTTAAGGGCAAACTTTGAGTAATCTGTTATGCGCGAGATTATTTCTCAGTTTATATTCTAACTTGTGGGTGACTTGAATCAGGACGAATAGGCTCAGTGTGGAATACTTGAATTATAAAGAAGTTGGTGTGCGATTAGTTTTTTTTGGTAAAGTAGCTCAAGTTAGTTTTTCTTCCTTGTAGGATAGTTACAAAAAAAATAAGTAAACTTGCATTTCTTGCATGAGCAAAGTTCAATACAACCTATTCAAGTATAAATTTCCTGAAGAGTGTTTTATAGCTGAAGTGTGTTTTCTTCTAATTTTGCTGAGGTGAACCTCCTATGGCATGCTCTTTCTAAATTTTGCTGAGGTAAAACGCTCCTGAGAATTAGCTAGGTGCACGAAATACTTACTGTTTTTGTTAATTTTTGTTGCAGTGGTATTGAACATGTTTTGCTCTCTGAGATACCGATCTTCCCTCATGATCAATGAAGTTCTGCATTACTTTAGGTGATCCTGCTCATGTTTGGGGTTTTGCGGTAAGGAGAAGAAGAAATGGCTGGGGTGTCGGCTGGTAATGAGGTTGTTGTTTCAGCTTATATCAGTTCCGCATAATTGTGTGACGTCCTGACTAACTCTGACTATCGTATGACCTTTTCTTTCCATTTAGCAAATGCTTGTGTCTCTCCCAGTTCACTGTAGGGAGATATGAAAATCAGGTATTGAGTAATTCTTGTTGGTTTGCTTCTTTTCTGGACACACTTAGTTTTCATCCATTTTGCAGCAAGCAATAGTTAGGTATGAGAAAGAATGTGCCTTAACAATTAACTGTTCAGCTGGTACACATAAACTATTCCATCTTACTCTTCTTCCTGGTCCTATGATACAGGTTAGTTTATGCTCTTACTCGAAAAAAACAAACAAAAGTACATGGTCTTACTATTTGACCGTTTGATTAAATTAGATATAAGTTCTGAGAAAGCCCTGGAATTGTGTACTAGACTCATTTGTTATAGCAACTTAAGTAAAAACAAACAAGGGATCCAATAAAGTATTATAAACAACCCATGGAATCATGTTGCACCCTGTGGTGATAGAAAAGAGACCATAAGTGGCTAGCTACTATTTTTTGTTTTAATCATGAAACAGAGGCTTCATGAAACTCAGGATCAAGCCAAGTCAAATGGATTGCATCATAGTAAGATCAAAGTTTTCCCTTTTTTGACAGCAACAGCGTTATTCTTTTGTCTGTAGAGATTGTATATTTGTTTTCAGTTCCATAGACGGTTACAGTCATATCCAAGAGAGTGCCAAATCTAGTCATGTAGCATTTGTCTTTTTTTTTTTGAAGAAAAGTACATTTTACCCCCTGAACTAATGCGGTTTAGCCGAAAAACCCCTCCCGAACTTAAAAACCGGTGCCATTTTCCCGCCCCTCAACATATAAACCGGACACTTAACCCCCCTAACCATACTTTGGCAGTTTTGACTGGAGACTGCGCACGTGGCAGTCCTCAACGTGTTGCAAGAACGGGCGCGGTTGGGCAAAGCAGGACCTGGCGCCACTCATGGTAGGCCAGCGAGCGCGTAGGGAGGGCGAACTGGTCGCGGCGAGCGATGACGGGCGCGGATGGGTGCCTCTGTCGGCTCACCCCTCTCTCTCTTTTCTCTGGAGGCGGAGGCGAGCGCGTCGACGCGCGGCCTCCGCCTCGCCGCGCGCGTCATCGAACCCCCTCCTTACGTGTCCCTCCCCTCCCCCAATCTCCATCGCACCATCCCCACTCCCGCACGCGACCCAAATTTCGCGTGGCCGGAGCCGAGGCAGCTGCTTCCTGTCAGGTTCCAGTCGAGGCGGACGAGGAGCGACGGCGAGGCCGCCCCCAGCGCCTCCGCCCCGCCCGTCTCCGGCCTCGGCCTCCACGGCCCCAGCGCCGGCCTCGACGCCCGCCGCTGGGCCTCGCCTCCGGCGCCCTGCCGTCCCCATGCCGTCCGGGACCTCTGCGCGCCACCCCTAGCCCGCTCCGCCTCCCCACAGCTCCCGACGAGCTCCCTCCCGCTGCGGCCGCTCCGCTCCGCCTCCGCCTTGCCGCCCAGGGAGCTCGTCCGGCCGCCCACTCCGCCTCCGACTAAGTCGCCCGCCGCCGCCGCCAGCGCCTGAGCAGGCTTTTCTTGCCCCGCCTTCGCCCGCACCGCCTGCCAGTGGGGAAGGGAGGACGAGAGAGGAGAGAGAGAGAGAGGGGAGATTGGGATAGAGGAGGGAGAGAGAGAGAGGAGAAGAGAGCGGACACCCGGGCGAGCTCCGCCTCCACCGCCCGCCAACGCGGGCGAGCACGGCCTTGGCCGCCGGCCCGTCCAAGTGTTTGTGCGCCTCTCCTCCGCAGCCGGCCGCCACAACCCCGTCCCGATACGAGTGCCGCCCGCAGCCGGCCTGTCCCCGCGCCGCGGCTCGGCTCCTCACCGCGCCCGCAGCCGCCCCGCACCGTCCCCCCGCCTCGGCTCCTCCGCCCCCCTTCGTCGCCCTCGAGCTCTGCCAGAGCAGAAGAGGACCACCGTCCTCAAGGCTGAGGGAGAGAGAAGAGATGATTTTGAAGAGAGAAAGAGAGGTGAGGGGTAAAAGAAGAGTGAGAGCTGACACGTGGGGACCACTGATTTAAAAAAGAAAAGAATTGCTGCTGGCTGCCACGTAGACCAAAACCGCTTGCAAAACTCTCAGGGGGTTTTTCATTCGGTTATATCGATATGTTGAGGGTGAAAAATGACCGAGTTTTTCGAGTTCAGGGGGGTTTTCAGCCACCGCATTAGTTCAGGGGGTAAAATGTCTTTTCTCTTTTTTTTTTACCCGGCCTACATCCAACTGGATATATGCAAAACCTTTTTAAATTAAGAACTTAGCCCTCAAATACCCAATCTGAAATTCGCTCTATAGCATTTAAATTCAGGACCTTGGGTGCTACTAGGTTACTGCAACATTAGACTAATACCTTTTACATGTTGCATTTGTCTAGATTATTGCATTTATAAACAGTGAAATTTTCGGGCAAAGACATTTGTGCAGTGACGCAACGGGTTACTATCTCTTGATTTGCTTGCAGTCTCCATTGTTTGCTGAGACATCATACCTTGCATGGATGATGGTTCAATTGAATAATAGGACTGCAATACTGACGAGGCTTGTTTGAGTTTTCTTTAGTTCTCTTCAATAAGTTCCTTCTTTAATTATATGGCTTCAACTTTTTCATATTCCCGAGAGCAAATGTCTGTATGCACAAACTGTTCCACTGAGCAATGGTTCCATATGAATTGTGCTTTTTCATGGTTACGGTTGCTAACTGTTGGGGCCTCTGGTGCAGAGTTTATTTCATTGAGATATTTTGTGCAGTGATGAAATGCATATTGTATTGTACGATAATCTTTTATATTATCATAGTAATTTACTTTAATTATTTTTTCAATTTTAAAAGTTGACCTGTTAAATTGAGGTTTCCACAGTGCATTAAAATTTATTGTGTTACAAGAAACCTGTTGCTAACAACAATCCTAGGATAGTCAATATGTTGTTACCTAGGTGCACTTCTTGGTGTGATGATTGTGGAGTTGTCCATATCCTCCTGGAAAATGTGTTGACAGGTTATGCGAAGGTTCTAGGACAGAGAACAGTGGGGATATAGTTCTAAGAACGGAGATAATGGGAGAGATATTGTATATCGTTAGGCGGAAGTTCTGATGTAATAAATTTATGGGAAAAATTTGATATTGAGCGAATGTATCTGTGGCGAATTGTGGAATAAAGAATGTCAATGTTCTGTTTTGGAGAAGACATGAAACAATTTCGTGTTATAATATTGGTGCATATCCTTTTATGATAATATTTAATTTATTTATCTTATGGCATATAAAGAATGCATTAATGCTCATCTAAATTCCTATCCCTTGTCAACAAAAATTAAAAGCATATAGATTTTTTGAATTATTTTTAATTTACTACTCTCTTCACAAAAATTAAAAACATAGCCGATTGTTTTGAATTATTGTTTCTTGGGTTTTGCGTTTGACTCAATTTATATTTCAAACAAACTTTATAAAATACAAATAAATTTGCTGATGAAGGGGAGTTATTATTTTAATGATAAATATGCGCAGATCAATTTAGCATTCGGAATAAGACATGTATATCTGCTTGGTATTGTATTTAGACATGTTTTGAATATGTTTCTTCAAAAAGTTATTTTCATTTGTATTTGTTAAATATTACCGTAGCGTTAAGCACGGGCAGATTTACTAGTGAATATTAAGCGGATTAAAATCACCTTTACTGTAGCGAAGAGAAGAATTGCATAGTCTACCATGGTATAAGATGGGAGTCTGCTGAATGCCATCATTTAATGGGCTTCGCTAGAATAACCATCCTTAATCTCGAGTGTCTCACACAAATACATTTCGGACGGAATGCCAAAAAAAACTGGCTCTTCTTCTTCTCCATCGCCACGCATGAAGAGCTTGCCAGCGGACCATGGCCAGCTTCCACCGCCGAGCCATGGTGCGCCTTGCCGGCGGTGATTGGAGCGCCTGCCCTCCCTGCCATCCCCGCCAGCGCGGTGCGGGTGTGCGCGCCGCCGCAATCTGAGGTCGTCGGAGGCTGCCCACCCGCTCAGCGCCCTGTCAGCTTCGCTCCTCGGTGTGTCTGTGGTGTGGCTCGTCGCCGCTGTTGTGATCTGTGCCGGCTATGAGGGGCGAGGGGGAGGAGGCGAGGGAGGAAGAAACGCGCTTGCCGCCGCAGGAGGCGCCGCTGACGCAGCACAAGCATGGGGCATAAAAAACGGGGGCGACGGCGGCGAGATGAGAGGAGGGAACGCCTTCTTATAGCCGGATGTCGGCGCAGATCAGGACCGGAGTAGAGGCCATCAGCCGTGAGGTTGGTGATTTTGCCGTGGGGGGGTCCCGGAGGCAGGCCGATAGAGAGCAAGAGCGGTCGAGTTGAGAAGCCATGGCGCGAGAAAACATTTTTTTTCTATTCTTTTTGGTGATGGGAGAAGTGGACAAATCAAAACAACAAGGGTTAGCAGAGATGGCAGGCGAGGGCAGCGCCCCAATCGCTGCCGCAAGCGCGCGCACCCGGTGGCGCAGCGGTGGAGCTGGCCATGGGCCGCCGGCGAGATCTTCACGCATGGGATGGAGGAAGACAGAAGAGCCAGGGGCTATTCCGTCTGAAATGGCATTTTTGCGAAGACACTCTGGTTAAGGATGGTATCTAGCGAAGCCCAATCAAGCGATGGCATTCCAACGAGACACTCCATCTGGTATACCATGGTAGATATGCAATTTCCAATAAAATGTGTAATGAATTTTCTAACTTGTACAGTGTCGGTTAGAATTCCACAATAACAGTTAAAGCAAGGAGTTTTTTTTTTTTTTTACTATCCTTGATACCTCTGTAGTTGGTACCTCCAAGTATCTTAAGATCTTTTTTTCGGCTATTTCTTGTGTCTTCCTCTTAACTGATCTCGCTGTTGACTCGAGAAGCTTGTACTACCTTATATTGATCTTTCTTTCACTCTATAGCTTAATTATATTCGTTTCGAGCTAGTTGTTTGTAGCTTTGGCCGTTTAAAAAGACTGCCACATTGTTCCCTTGATGACGATGGATAACTCAATGATGAGGAGTGAGAGAGAAACAAAGGAAGGAAGGGGGAGACAGGTAAAATGATGAGAGAGAGGGGAACATATGGAAAGATGCGTGTACTTTTACCCGGCCTGCAGAGAGCAAATTTCTCTTACTTCCAAGCCTCGGAAGTGAAGGTTTGATCGGTACGAGAATGCCTGTGCCCTGACTGACACCATCACCACAGCCACCAGCAGCCACACCATCATCATCGCATGCTCCAATTCCTGCCATTTCTTCTTCCCACACTCCCATGGACACTGACTCCGAGAATAACTGAAACACTGGCCAATTGCCACCATTATGTTCTACAGGCCAAGTCGTAGCATCATTAGCACACGTACATTACGCTTTGTATTCTTAATTATACCGTTGCTAGCTAGGCTGTTCTCTGCTACTACATCTCGCTGCTTCACTGTATTCATTCACACACTACTACTACACCTACTAAATAGTCACCGCCAAGTCAAATGGTGATGCCAATCAGGGCCATGCCCAATAATAGCCCAGCGTGAGAGAGCTGAGAGCCTGAGACTGGAACAAATAATTTATTTTGTGCTCTCAGCTTGTTCTGCGGTCTCCTTGTTGGGATAGCTATGAACGAGATCAGCACGTTGCAAAGAGAGGGTCATGGAGTGGTAGTCGTACCTTTTCGAGGCAAATGCCAGATCTTAATGCTTCTGCAACGCCAACACAAAGAAGCACACGAGGTGTTAGATCTGGCTCTATTTGATGCCAGGCTATATCATGTTGTTCGCCTGCTGCGTCTGGTAAATATCTAAGATGAAGACCGTTGGGTGTGTTTTCCTGTTTCATGCCTTTTCTCACCGTAGTTTGCTATTTCAATTAATTTCACCGACTAGCTTGACGAGCTTTACAATTAACATTTCGATGCATGATAGTAATGATTAATGGATGCTATTAATTATCATTTATTCTTCCAGTGCTCTTTAGAGTGCTGATTTTACAATCCTTGAGAGGTATATTGTGTGTTACTTCCTTCGTTTCACACGTAAGACTTTTAGCATTGCCCACATTATTTAATGTTAATGAATCTAGACATATGTATGTGTTTAGATTCATTAACATCTATATGTATGTGTGCAATGCTAGAAAGTCTTACATTAAGAACGGAGGAGTACATTAACTTTCTTTGTCTTTTTTTTTAAAAAAAAATATGTTTCCATGGTTCTGTGCACTTCCAAGAATCTATTTCTCACTGAAAAGTAAGATATAATAAGAGAAATAGTCTCAAGATGTCAAATATTTTACTGACCAAGGCCATATAATGTAACCATATCCAGTTTCAAGATAGCGTCGTTGCAAGACCCCATCTAGCATAATATTTGACGTTTAGGATAAAAAGTAGTCAAAAATTTGAATCAAACTTTGTAGTCAATTTTGTGTCAAATAAGTTCATTAAAACAATAATTTTATGATATTATAATAATTCTTTTCCACGCAAATCTATACATACCACATATTTTCCTTTAAAACTAAGTATTTGAGAAGCTTTGGATGTTCAAAGTTATAAAATATAATCAAATCTTGTCTTAAGCATAAAATATTAAGTAACGTTTAAAAAAGTATGAACTTTTTAAATATGCGTCCTTCGGTGAACTACTTGTTGAAATATTCTTGAGTAATTAACTTCATATATGAACCTGTACACCACTATCTAGACTAGAAAGAGTGCAATTACAGTTCTTTCTAAGTCAACATTGGCTAGTCTGGACAAAAGAAAACCTATACTTAGTTATGTGTTGTACAATCTACATGTTAGTATATTCAATCATATTTTCTACTATTTTTTTACATGTTGTATCTATAATTGACGGATTTTATTCAATTACAAGATTCCGGGATTTTCTTGGCGCCACCTGATTTTTTCGTGGTCAAAAAATAGCCGTCAAGGTTACATTATTGGCTTTTCGAAAGTTTGATATCCTTCATGGATTTCTTGGCGGTTAGACCGCCAATAAAACTTTCCCTCACGGTTAGCAGCCAAGAAATCTGGATTTCCCTATCACTCTAGACTGGCTTTGACCATCAAAATATATTGCCTTGGCAGTTTTTGGCCACCAAGAAAATTCTGGATTCTTGTAGTAATTACCTTTTCGTTAAATCGTGAATACAGATAAATATATGATTTTAATATTAAATTTTGTAGGTTAAAGGTCCTAATATCCCTAAACTTTGGATAGGAGTTCGTCTAAGCTAGCACACTAAAACTTTAAAACCACACACCCAACCACCTAAACTTTTCAAAACCATTTATATTGCTCCCTAAGGTGGTTTTGTGTATTTGGAAGTTTGCATGCTGAGAGGTTTTAAATAATTAATTAGCATGTTTACATATCATCAATCACTGGTCACTCATTTATACTCTATTGTAATGTCATACAAGTATGTATTGACATTCCTTTGTAAGTGAGAGCAAAAAATAGAGTAAAAATGAAACACTTAGATGGAGATTTTAGCATATATGTCCAATTCATATGTCACTTAATCAAACCCACCCCACATAAATGCAAATTAGGTAAAGACACTTTGCGAAAACCACCTTATAGAGAATATGAACGATATTGTACAGTTTAAGGTGTATATATAAAGTTCAGTTGTAGATGGACTTCCAATCAAAGTTTAGTGGGTATTTAGAATTTTTCTTTTATATATATAATTCTTGCATTAGAAATAATCTCCTGAATATTGTGTTGTACGTATTGAAGAATATACTAAATTGCACGACTATTTATATAATTGTCATGTGCCATATATATGACAAAAGTGTTTTTTATGTGTGTGTATGACAAAAGTATGTTTTCAGTTATTTTAAAAAAAGTGTAGTGTTCCACTATCTTTGTATGTCATATTTTATTGATTAATTCCTTCTGTGTACTATCTATGTAATTAGGTGTTCATTCACTGTTTTTAATATCCAACGGAAAGATTCCATTTCGATAGTTCCTCAATAATGTGTCCGTACGTGTGTGAACTGGTATTGCAGCTAGCGTGCATGAAGTACATATATGCAGCATATTTTGTTTAAGAGATCAGGGTCAACTCTTGGCTTAATGTAATTAACACACATGAATACTTGCAGGTGTTCCTAAACTTCTAAATAAAAGTATCTTCACCCTATATGTTTCATGTATCTACTGGTATAATAACTATTTCAGCAACTAAATAAATAAAGACAGAAGACTTTAGATAACCAACTAGTTAATTTGGTTCATACAACGTACATGCAATTCGTGCAGCCCGTTTTCTCCGATCCGTGGATGGCTGGGATGAATAAAATCCTTGACAGGGGCATGTGGTTGCCGATCGAAGGAGGGATTTTCTGGTGGCCAAGAAAGGTTATGGCATGGTGTGCTCTGGACACATGGCTTCCTCCAAATCGGACAACAAGTAGGCTGCAACCTGCAAGTCGCTTTCACTACTATCATTTAGCAAAACCGTGCGGACGGTGGAGTGGTAGCTAGGCCTGTTCAATGTCAGGCCAGGCCCAAGCAAACAAATCAAGCCAAGTCTGAGAGCAGCCCGAATCATGTAAGATCAGAATTTTGCTCTTTTTATTGTTATTACAAATAAAACAATAAAAATACGTAATTACCAACACTGGGGCAGGCTTCAGATCAACGGGCCAAGGCAGCGCTAGCCATCAGAAACCATCGTAGGTGCACGGTATCTATTGGTCTGCCACCATACAAGCAGCTGGCACCTATATATGTGGAAAATAGAACCGGCATCTTTAGCTTCGCTCAAGCAAAAAAAAAAAAAGAGCTGGTATTTTATGTAAGGAAATCTCCTTGGGAGCCTTGCTAAATGTATGCAATGAAGATCCAGATTGTTGAACCTGTATCAATCTACTGATCCAGGAATTGATACAATTAAAACATGTCGGTTACCGAATCATTAGTTTTGGGACCCGACAGGATTTCGCGGCCAGATTTAGCCCAAAGAGAGGGAAAGGATTATTTGTAGGTTGTTTTATTTTAATAATCTCTGAAATTGGTTTTTTGTTGCTTAATACTATTTAGGGTGCTCGAGGACCAATTTAGGCATGAAAAATTTAAGAAAAATAATCCAAGCCACATTCGATTTTTTCTTCCCTGTATTTTAGTGTTTGAGATTTCTTTTAAGCTTTTAATTATTTTATATTATGCCCTTAGAAAGTGATTATATGATTTTATCAGGACGTGGCAAATCCAATCCCTTACAAGAAATCTCACCACCGAGATTCGAAAGTGCTAGCAAGAAGGTAGGTGTGGTGCATCTTCACTTTTTATGTAGCTTTCCCTTTCATCTGACCAATCTAATAAATCTTCCAAGAGAGAACTGTTTGATTGGTGAGATTTTCTTCATGGCATTTCTCTAGCACCAAGTTTTTTTTGAGAAACACAGTACAAACGCAGGCGCTCACAACGTGCGCACACTCACCCCTATGAACGCACACACGCACACCCTACCCCTATGAGCACCTCCGAAAGACTGAGCCGGCATGTCTTGAGATTGACGAAGTCACCACAGGTGGCCTCGCTGTCGACGGGTACGTCGCCTACCACTGAAAGAAAATTAGCCGTAAATGCGAGCACCCGTGTCAAATCTAGGATTTGAACCAAGTTGACTTCACAATTTTGGACCAAGTTGACCGACATGTGGGTCTTGCAATCATTAGTTTGGACTTCCAATCATTAGTTTGAAAATAGAACCGGCACCTTTAGCTTCGCTCAAGCAAAAAAAAAAAAGAGACCGGTTATTTTATGTAAGGAAATCTCCTTGGGAGCCTTGCTCAAATGTATGCAATGAAGATCCAGATTGTTGAACCTGTATCAATCTACGATCCAGGAATTGATACAGTTAAACATGCGGTTACCAATCATTAGTTGGGACCCGAAATGGTTTGGACACGGTGAACCGTCAGTTAGTTTGGACACGGGTCTTCCAATCATTAGTTTGGTCTTCCAAGTTGACTTCCAATCATTAGTTTGGACCAGTTGACTTCACAATTTTGGAAAAGTTCTGACGTCTTCTTGATCTATCCAAGCTAAGCTTATATCGAGTTGCCGGTACTTAGAGACGCCGCTTTCATTATGAGGTTGTTAACTTTGGTACATACATCTTTAACTGAAAACAATATTTTTTTATGTCTTGATGTCGATGTGATCTTATTGTAGCTTCGCATTGGCTTTCTTATATTTCAATGTTTCCTGGCCTTGTGATGTGGATATTTTTTAGATTAGTTGATGTTGAAGATGAAGGTTCTATGTATCTTGGAAACAAATACTCCTCAAGGAATAACTATTCTTGCTGACTTGGTCTGGCATATTTACCACCTGTCTTAAAGATTACCGCCAACTGGCTTGTGGTTGTTGTGATCTGTTTATCTTGTCGCCTGATGCTTCACCACTGGATCTGTAGCAAGGAGTTCCTCTATATTGTCCATGTAGATTACTTTGGAGTAGACACTTAACATAGCTTGAAATGGATACAACTCGGGTTCAATATCTTAACATACAAATTAATGTCTGCTCTCTCTGTGGGTCTCAATTATCGGAATGCACCTTATCCTTTCATATACCCCAACCTTGATGTGACTCTTTCATTGGATATATCTGCCAGTGTGATATATGGTATGATCTACTCCCTAGTTATCCTTTATCATCACCTTTTGCCTATCCCTTTCTTAGATGGTGTGAAGCAAATCTTCTGTTTCATCGCCTTTCAGAGAAAACTTGAAATGGTTCATCAAAAGCTATATCGAATGCCTTGTGAAAATGATAGCACTCTGAGTGGGTTTACACCACTAGGGTTTTGATGCAACTTACTAACTTCACTTTCACTTATCCTGTCTTACTATAAAGTTATAACCCACTAACTCCTAAGCTTAATATAAAGAAGCCACATCATCATCCACTAATAATCATTAAATTTAAATATCATGTAAACATGCTATAATATCTATAATTTATAAATTTATTAAATTTTAGAGCTTTAAAATG
>CM020184.1:1177395-1225459 GCA_009805545.1 Oryza longistaminata
GTAAAACATGTCGTTACCGAATCATTATTTTGGGACCCGACAGGATTTCGGGCCAGATTTAGCCCAAAGAGAGGGAAAGGATTATTTGAGGTTGTTTTATTTTAATAATCTCTGAAATTGGTTTTTTGTGCTTTAATATCTATTTAGTGCTGAGGACCATTTAGGACCAATTTAGGCATGAAAAATTTAAAGAAAAAAATACCAAGCACATTCGATTTTTTTCTTCCCTGTATTTTAGTGTTTGAGATTCTTTTAAGCTTTTAATTATTTATATTATGCCTTTAGAAATGATTATATGATTTTATCAGACGTGGGCAAATCCAATCCCTTAACAAAATACTCACCCGAGATTCGAAAGTGCTAGCAAGAAGGAGGTGTGGGGTGTCATCTTCACTTTTTATGTAGCTTTCCCTTTCATCTGACCAATCTAATAAAATCTTCCAAGAGAAACTGTTTGATTCGGTGGAGGATGAGCAATTTCTTTTCTTACATTTGCATTCCTCTTTCTATAGTATCCTCTATTAGTTTATTATTGGTGAGAGTAACACTTTGTTCAACACTCAAAGACGCTTAGCCATTCACAACCTACTTGCGCGACACTCAACCCACTCTATATCGCACACATGCCTATCCACACCTCTTCCCTTATTGTAGCACTCCAAAAGACTGATTAGCCTTGCATGTCTTTGCCACTCGACGAAGTCACGACAGGCAGCCTACGCTTGCAATTTTTGATAATTCAAATGCAAGCATGCTAAATCATGATCCCACATAATTCACATAATATTTCAATATATATCTTCATTATTTTTTATGATATTTCTCTCTTTTCTTATTAAGCCATATCACATCAATTATTTTTAGTGCTTAAATGATTAATCTATGGTTCAAATTATCTCTCTACCTTTCTTCTCATTAATTTATATCACCTCCATTATTTTTAGCCTTTAGATGATTAATCTATGGTCCAAACTATCTCAATACTTTTCTACTTTCATAAAGTCATATCACCTTACTTTTACATTTGAATTATCATTCTATATACTATTTAAATTTAAATTATCATGAACCATGTTAACATAAGTAATCTTATGTTGTCTAGCTATCTTACACATTATTTTTATTCATTGTTATCATACTAAAATCCCGCAACAACGCGCAGGGTTTCACCTAGTGGAGTTAGAGAGTCGTGACGGACGGTCACTACTACAAAAATGATTTTTCATGGCGTTACCCTATAATTTTCGCTAGCGGCCATACGCAAAAACCGCCAGCAAAAATATAACGAGGGGAGGGGGGATTACGGACCGCCAGCGAAAACCTATTTTGGCCGCTAGCAAAATTTGTTTTTTTAAGTAATGGGTGGCCCTGACGATGAAAATGGTGGCCCCATGGTTAGCAAGCTGGTTTTGGCTGGCCAAAGCCAAGATGGCCTGGCATCTGGGTTGTAAGTCTGTTGGAGCTTTTTTTTTTCCCCCGGATTGTCAAATTTTGACTTGAAGACTGAGATAGTAATTCCATTGCAGATGCTCTAAATAAATGTTTTGTTGTCTAAGACCAAACTCAGTCCAGCCACTGAGCCAGTGTACCAATTGCAAGAGCTCGTGAAAGTTTGGAAGAAGTCCAACCTTTTTTAACTACGGTTTTAGGAGGAACACAGAACAACTTTTTAGAGGCTAGGCATGTTGACTTGTTTTTAGAAGCTGGACTTGTTGATTTTTGGAAAGCACAATATTTATTCTGTTCTTGTTGATCACACGATGCAAAGTTGGTTAACATTGTTCTGTATATCGTTGATTTTTGGAAAGCACAATATTTATTCTGTTCTTGTTGATCACACGATGCAAAGTTGGTTAACATTGTTCTGTATATCGTTGCGATTTGTTCTGTTGTTGATCAGCCGATGAAATCACAGATTGTGTTCCTGCTTTCTGTTGTCGGATCAATCTAAAATCGACATATTTGTAGCCATTGTATTTGTACATTTTATTTTATTTTCTCAAAATGATTATCACTACCGGTTTGTAACTAACTAAAATCGGTAATGATATTTGTTTCGTTGCGTGAGACCCATTGTCTAAAAAAGGGCAGTGATGACCACCAGTTATATATGAATCGACAGTTAAAAGTTGTCTACTAATGAAGCATACCGACAGATTTGATTAAATTTCAAGGTTTATCTGCACCCATTATAAAATGACATCCATTTGATAACAGAGATCAATCCAAAATTGCATACTCATTTCCAGTATAACTCTTCACCAAATACTGTTCAATATCAAGTGACTATATGTATAGAAATTTCAGGTGACTGAGAATTAATAATGCCATTAAAAAAAGTAGGGTTTCTAAGGTTTCATACAACATAGTGTATATGATGGAGTGCTAGGTTATATTCCTTTTACAAGTAACAATAGGGAATAACAAAACAGCATTGAAACGTATATAATTATGACTCCTCTATTTTGTCATTATATGCTATTTTCATCAGATATTTATACATTCATTTAGTCTTTAGCTATAAGTGAAAATTTGAATTTTAAAACTTAGTTTATTCTAGGTTTTTTTTTTGTTGAAGTTTATTTTAACATTTAAATTTCTATGGACACTTGCATAGAAGTTTTTTATTCATAAAATATTTTTTAAGTTGCTAATAAGCCATTTCGCCTATAAATTTAAAAGCAATCAATGGCAATAAGAAATGAGCACCCCATAGGTTTTTTTTTTTTTGTTGAAGTTTATTTTAACATTTAAATTTCTATGGACACTTGCATAGAAGTTTTTTATTCATAAAATATTTTTTAAGTTGCTAATAAGCCGTTTCGCCTATAAATTTAAAAGCAATCAATGGCAATAAGAAATGAGCACCCCAAATATGATAGACAGAATAGTTGCGAATAAATACTCAAATATGCAAAAATAAAAGCAGGCGTTGTCGTAAAAAAGTTTACAAAACTAGCATGGTTTATATTCGAAAACTGGTGGTTAATAAAATATTGATCCCTATAAGCTGTTTTCCCAAAAAATATAACATCACTGTTGATTTTTAGCTTTCTAAAAATAATTAAAGCTATATTGTAACTATTTGAAAAGTACAAACGCAACAGTAGTGCACAAATGGTATATCTAGTAGCCTACAATTTCTAATAGGCACTGACAAGCACCGTTAAAACTCGGTGTTATGCTGTAGTACAAATAACACAAATTCATCGATTCTCATACAGAATACCAATTCCATAATTAGTTCAGGCTTCCTGGTTTCTGGTTTCTGTTCATAATCATATATACCAACCAGTGAGAATCTGGGGGAAACAATGAAAAGCATAGTTTTAAAAGTGGAATAATTCAGAAGGTAAGAGATGTCTGCCAAATGATACATACAAGTGTAGAAAGCATTCTAAACAAGAGACTTTACAAGATTTCAGCCCGTGAGTTCTAAGATGTTCTCCACTGCAATTCCAACTGGATGCGGCCATTTTTCGAGTCAATTAGATGATATTTCTCATTGATCCTCTTATTGTTTATAACATCTGCAAGACTTATGACAACATAGCCAAGATTTTCCTAAAAAGAAACAACACAGAAGGCCAAAAGGATCAATAGAAGAACGTGAATATAAAGCACTAAATCAGTGACTATCAAGATTTTAAGCTTTAAAGGAGATATCTGCTATAGTACATTCTTCAAATTTCAAAACTTTCAATTGGATATGAACTTTCACAATACAAACTTTTTTAAAAAAAACTATCTCTATCCGGGAAACAAATCAAGCCAAACTGATATTTTAACCAGAAAATTTAGTTTGGAATTTTTTTAACAAGAAATGAAGGGCAAGGCATGACAACAGCCTAGGGATTGAACACACCTAGATTCAAATGCTACATTGTTGTGTTAGTAGTGGTTCTTTCTTTAGTTCTTTTTTGGAGCCATCGACGGCATATTTGTAAACAAAACATAATTTGTGAATAAAACTTTTATATACGTGTTCTTAGCGATCTAAAAGCAAAGGCTGAAAAATAAACTTCGATGAAAAAAACTCAATCAGCTCCAAATGTAAGGTTGAAAATTCAAATTTTGACTGATAAGCATAAGCATAAGTGAAAAGATGAGGCCCTTTGTTGCAGCATGTAAACTACGAATGGCCAAGATTATTCTGGATGAATACTTAGGATCAAGAGTAAATATCAGAAGTGCTAACTAGCACTCTAGGCCCCCCCCCCCTCCCCCAGGGCAACTGTAAACAAACTCCTACGAAGTCTCCCTCCGTAAAAAAAAAAAAAAAACAAAAAAAAACAACTTCTAGCTACGAATCTAAACATAGCTTATGTCCAGGTTCGTAACCAAAAGTTGGTTTTTTTTTTTGGGACGGAGGGTAAATGCCCTGCAAAGTAGTGAATGTATCCCGTGATTTTAAATACATTCCCACGACAGAAAATTTGTTCCTTAAATTAGCATATTCAAATATTTCTTGTGGCTCTTAATGTTAATAATCTGTTCTATTTCCCCGCAAAAAAAATGTTCTACTAAAAACAACTTCAAACTTGGAGGCTGAATTTAGTAATAACTTCATATAAAAAATAACGAAATGAGATGCTGAAAACTGCTTTTGCAGTTATCAACAAGTTTCCAGTGGTTCTCCCCGTACTGGTTATTAGAATTGCAGCTAGAATTGTCAGATAGAACTTTATTTTCCCTGACCAGCTGCTGTCCTGCAGTGGGAACTGGTGTGCCTAGCAATAGTGTTCACTAGTTATAGCTTAGCTGTTTTTCTCAATAGGATTACACAACTAGGAAGTACAAATCTCCATTAATCTTTAAACACTAAAAGTTGATGTCACAACACAAATAGAGATAATCAGATCACAGAAATGATACCTTGGAATGTATACCGATGCTTGGTGGTCTGCTAATGACTTCAATTTGCATTTTATCATTTATGGGTGGTTCCTCGCAGACAAACTGAAATTCTTGCTCCCAACGTGGATCACGATTCTTCTTAATATGCTGCATAAACAGTATTACAAGATCAAACATTATATTTTATAATGTAGTGACTAAAACTACCCATTGATTTCAAAATTTCCTACAGTAAATGTTATTGGTGAAAGTTTATTACACATTTAAACCTGTTTTTCATACCTTGGTCTTCCTTTCTTCACCTCTAAACACAATTCTTACATATGGATTAGTGTGGTGCTTTCCTTCAACGTCTTGTGCTTCATGAACGATAACTACCAGCAAACCACCATCTTCCGGTGTGCCATCAGGGGCTTTTTCAATGGTACCAGATTCATCACTTGTATCAACATCAGAATCACCTTCCTTGAAAGGCTTATATGTTACATCAACAGTGAGCTGCCCCCGGAACTTGTCATTTGCTGGGTCATTAGCATCCATAGTCTTGTGTAAGTCAAGTGTAAGTGACTTTGCCTCATCAGGAATAAGCTCTTTCAATGGGATAACATTCATTCCAATCTTGTCGTGCTTCCCAACCTGATAAGAAAATTGTATGTAGGATTGAAAGCATCTGGATTAAACAGCTCAGGAGGATATTTAAAATTATTAACCATTACCTGCTCCCAATCGTAAACAGTAAGCTCAAGAGCCTGAGATTCTGGGTCTTTGACAACTAATTTGAAATCTTCATTCCATTCAGGGTTCAAGTTGCTTCGCTTCACTGACGTTTTCTTTGATGGGAGTTTTTCCTCTGTTAGCTTTAACTTCACATATGGATCCGATTTTCCCAGAAAATCCTTTTTGGTGAGTTTGACAGCCCGTACGATGTTAACATGCAAAATTCCAACAGGCTTCTTTTGTGCTCTTCAATTCAATGTTATAAAAAGAAGATACCAAATTAGCAACCAGAAGGACATGCCTTGCAAAATAGTAGATAGATTATAGCATGCATTACTTTGCTGGATCCATGATTGGCACCTCAAGTACTTTTGGCCACAAGTACATGTTTGCTACCTGAGTCTTGATAATCTCCTGCAAGGTAGGGAAAAGTCAACAGTTGCCGACATGTCACCATCAACATTTGTGAAGAAAAAACGCCACAGATTAAGTTAGAATAGACAGGTGAAAATTTAGGCTAAAATGTAGTAGTGGAATAATCAAAGAAAACCGGATGAATAGGCACTTAAGCAGAAAACTGCGAGTGGTTTAGTGGAGTTTATGTTCTACTTAATCTTTCTCTTATAAGGGATACGTCAAATCATTCATTATTCTATAATTCATGAACACCAGAAATGCAATTGAGATAAATGAAATATAACCCTATGGGATATATCAGTATATCCTAAATATTTGATGATATGGAAACTATGTTACCTGAACAAATACATAGAGACCTGGAATTGCCATGAGATCTGCTCCTAAGAGTTTCAGACCAAAATCAACATGTGGCTGCAAAGAAGAATACAAGCATTGACGATTCCATCAGTAATTACCAGAATGAATATATGCTTGAGTGTTTACCTTCTCCATAAGTGAAACAACTATTTTAGCAAAACAAGGAAAGCTAGGCACCAAGGGCTTCAACGTTATGCGTGGTAGAGCAAAAACATGCAAATCAATAACCTACAATATTAGACATATAATACTGGATCAATATAACTTTTGAATAGAATTATAAGTCTGCAAATTAGCCTAATCACATCAGGACAGAATCAAAAAAATATATATTTCCTTTAATTTTCACACTTTCTCTTAAATGGTTGTACCTGTGCAGTTGCTTTTAGCCCAAATGCTTTGACAACAACAGTGATATTCGGATTTCCAGCCCACTTGATGGAAGGTTCCATTATAAGTTCTTGCTCATCTGTGGTGTAGACCTTCATCCCTATATGGAAAGTTACGGAAATGCGATATCATCTCATCATATACAAAAACACATCAGTCAGACACAATAACATCATCTAGGTACTTAAGAGAAATATTTAGAATTAGGTAGAATTAGGTAATGCAGAGCAGAGTTATGTACTCTGAAATTATTGTGTATTTCAGGTAATGCGGAACTATCAGAGTGGAAACATGCTGATACAGATAGTAAACCTTGAATTCATATGTAGCACCATATGTTCATGCGCTTGACTTAGCGAGTAGTAATGAGATAAGATAAGTTCATATAGATACTACAACACAATGCAATATATTCATACAGAGCTTAGTACTTATCGTAAATTTTGTTTCACAATGGTAAATGAACTGTCAGATGGCTTGTTGGTTTGCATCTGATCCGAGGGAGGAGAGCAGGAGGTCATGATTCCCCGGCTAGCACCGTTTGTTTAGATTGCTCACATGGGAAGCGTTGGGACATTTCGCGTTGGGGTCTGGCACATGAGTTCATGGTCGACAACTCTGGGATAAATTGGGCCTAGTCAGTTGGGGCTAGCAGAATTCTAGATGAATACAGTACACTGAAGCAATGGTTGGTAGAACAGTGAAACCATTTCAGGCTTCGTATATGGCTGGTTATACTATTTACCATTTCCAGGTGATTAGGTCGGTATAAATCAAAACAAGTGTCAATTGGTCAGGAATCTCTGTGTCGTTTGCACTCCTATCATCACACGACCAATGTACAACTTAAGAGTCTACCTGGCAGATTTACAAAATCATTGTCACCCAATTTGGCCTAACATAATCTTAGGGGCAATTATATAAGCAAATTTATATAAGCTGATGGTAGGATCAAGTGGATAACATATCTTGCTATAGATTTATATGAGAAGCTAAAAGCCCATTTCAGCATAGAACCTTAAGCCACATTGTAGATTTGAAGAATTGCATGTTCAAAAACTTACAAGTCAAGTGTCCAACGAAAGTATACATAACCTTTTGGGTGGTATATTCGATAAGTGGATCTACTTGGCTTATCTATACTCCTTATAAAAGGGAGTAGTGGTGGTGGTGGTTCTTCCACCACCCCAACTACCAATTCCCAACTTTTTTAAGAAAAGAAAATGACATGTGGGGCTAGAGGGCCCACATCTCAACTACTCCCGCCAACTCTCTACTTTTCGTGGGAAGGAAAAAGGATTTATGCGGGACTAAAAAGGTCCACATGTGATTAACAAATATGTTCAACAATTAAGAGATATTAATAACATGTTAATGATAATTTTCTTTGATTAAAATTCCGTTGCAACGCACGGGCAATATGCTAGTATGCTATAACTCCGCTAACATACATTTTTGCTTTTTAAGCTAGGTCGAAGAGAGCTTTATCACAAAAGTGCTTAATTGGTACCATAATCCTGCATGTTTCTCATTGACGCGGAAATGAGTGTTCAAACTTCAAATAGGTTTACCTGGATTGGATGCCTAAGTTAAGCTAGGCAGTTACTTTATTTTTGGTTTCATTTTATTAGTGATTATTGATAATCCAAATCCAGATAGAAGCCTGAGTGCTTGAGCAAGAGTAGGGCCAATAACAGGAGTTTGTTAGGAACATAAGTGGGCTGGGCTGGCTCCGTCGCTTCCAAAGCCTAGCCCGAGAGGAGAGGAACTACAAAACAACAGAGTATGCACTTCTAGGGGGAGATCGATCGATCAATCGGCGAATGGCGAACGGTGGCGGCGACCTGGTGGCCAGTTGGCACCTTGTCGATCTTCTTCCTCCCTACCTTCCTTCTTCCTCTTCCTTCCAGAAGTTTCTGGCATCTTCCACCAGTTGAATTCCCTTAGTTCATCCTCCTCTCCACCTCTATTTACTGGAGTTTGGTTGCTATTGCACTGGATGCTTGCATATTTGAGTGGAATTGAGATTGGAAGTCTCGGTTGCTAACAGAGTTGTAAGACTGGAATGTACACCTAAACAACTTGCTGTTGCTAGGTATATTCACATTTGGCACATAAGCTATAAATTCAATAAAGTAACTTTAAAAATAATATAAACTAAGTGTAACTGGCCCTTTGGGCCATACTCTTTCTATTCTGACAAAGGACTATGTAGTTTCATAACTGACTCTTCAACAAAAATGTGATATTTCACATAAAGTTCATAAATATAGTTGTTTCAATTAGCCTTGGATCTGAATCTTCCATGGTTACTTGATCAAATTAGTGAGGCATTCTTAGCATGAAAAGTCCTTTTACGATGTAGCAACTTTTGGCTAAAAAAGTACTTCTGTGTAATTAAATTGATCCAAAATGTCTGCAACTAAGATATAAGAGTAGAACTAACCTTGAAATGTTGGTGGTAATGAACCTAATGTTAATGTCTCAAATTCAACCGAATCAATCTTATACTTGGCAGTGTTCTCAGCAATAATTGGCTTAGCGATTTCCTTTGCAGTTTTACATATTGCCTGTAAAAGACAATATTTACAAAACAGCGCCAAATAAAAACTTGGACAAATAATATTGCACTAGCTTGTATGAGCCAACCTTGTCAATATAAGGCCAAATGTTTTCGACGAACTTGTTAAGCCAATCAATCTTCATAAACAAAAAGTTAAAATCAGTAACGTTAGACTATAGGCCTATTAAAATAGAAACTTAAGATGGCATGGCAAAATATAAGCTTCACATTCACCCAAAGAGTAAGCATACCCGGTCAAAGTCTGGATTCTTCACCCAATGAGGAACCTCAGGAAGCATGCTTTCTAGAGATTTTGTATCAAGTTCAACAAGTGGCCTGATTACAGGGTCCTGTGCAATTGACATTCAAACAGCAAGTGGTATGTTATGTAATGGCAATATAAGGCTGAATCATGCAATCACAATGACAGTGATAGAAGATACTGATCGATCAAATCTCGAGCCAGTATACCAAGTCATGGTTAGAACATCTAAGAGACTAACCAATCTATTGAATGCTAATAAATTTATGCATTCTACCAGATAGTATGTACAAGCTGTCCACTTTTATTCCATATGTTCTAAGAGAAGTTCAATTTCAACGGTGCACATTAGTAAATTCCAAAAATACAATATGGCCGTCATTTGCCCGTGCAAGCATAAAACAGATATTCAGGTTGTCCTGGAACCACTCCAAGAATAGGTTGTCCTGGAACCACTGGAGGAAGGAATTACTGTGATTTTTGTACTTAGGTGTTTTCTGTTGGTCAAGTCAATTCCTCTGACCCATTGCAAAGGACGAACAATATTCAATCTGAAACAGGAAGAAAAGTAGAGCACCCTGACCAGCTCTTTTTTTAGACCAAAAGCGGAACCCCTGCTTCCATACAAAGCAAATAAAAAACAAGAGTACTAGATAGACCTTTTGAGGTCGCTACAAAAGGGAAACAAAGCCGCCACCTCCATTTACAGAGACCTTGAAATTCAAAATAAAGTCCTTGAAATTCAGGAGTACTAGCAACGAACATCTGATTTGCTTTGGTACAAAATAAAGCCCTTGAAATTCACCTCATGCATAACGAAAATTCGTAGATTGCAAATTCGTCTTCTCATAAATCACATCCAATCAGATGATTATTCTTCACATCCACAGTAGAGATGCAGGGCTAATTCGAAGGATTCCCATTAGAACACAATCCTACTGTTATACGATGAAAGCAAGCTAACTCCAGCTACCCTATACAGCAAGCCCAAACCAAAGGAAAGAACTAAACCATGAGTTTTCAGGAATGCATATCACTGTATCATCTCGTACAGAGAAGCCTCGAAAACCATCCCGTTTCTCGCTTCCAGCTCCACTAATTCACCCCGACGCCAAACCACACCGAGGCATCCAACCAAAACAAGGGTGGCGAATCGTACCTTGACGTCGGTGGGCTGGAAGTAGATGAAGAGGTAGTACCCAATCACAAGCCCCATGGTGACTCCCACCCCAAACCCGAAGAAACCCAGCACAGTGCTGAAAAACCCCATCTCCTCCCCTCCACCGCTCCCCCAACGCGAGCCGCCGAGAAGAGCAAGAATCCGAAAGCGAGCGCCTCAGATCACATGAAGAGGAGACGTGAAGCAAGCAACAGGGGCAATGTCAAACGAGGAAGAAGATGCGGATGGGATCTAGGAGAGGAGAGGATGCGTTGCAGCGCGCACAGTAACAGCCAGGATGGCATTGATAGCAGCATCCCTCGCTCGCTAGTGGTGGTAGGGAAGGGCCATTATTATCTTCCTAATAATGGTGCCGCAAATGGGGTTACTAGGCTTAATTATTATCTGCCCAATCGGCCACACGCTGCTGAATTGCTCATGGTGATTGGTGAGGTGAGATCGATGACGAGGTCGCCGCTGCTGGCGGTGTCGGCGCACGCTGATGGCAACGCTCCTCCCACAAGATTTCGCAAACGGTTCTTTTTTTTTTAATTTTTTCGTTTCTAGGATGCGAGTCCGGTATCTCTCGACGGGCCTTTTCTGTGATTATTTTTTGGATCGCTTTCTGGTACAGCACCGTGGGGTCCACGAGCTGTGTATCCTTTTCCCGTTGATCCTCCGTGTACAAGATTGTCGATATTGTTTCTTTCTTTAGGTTTACAGAAACAAATTCAGCAGAACTTTCACATTACTCATTTATTACTCATGCATGGAAAACATCATAAGCTCTACTATTATACTGAAATAGAATTCAGATAAAATTCATGTGAAATTCAGACTTACTACACCGAACCAATTGAGCATATCTCTACTATTATAAAAATTGAAGATGTTTTTACCGGTACATTGGTACGTCATCCGTGTATGAGTCGGTTTATAAGTTCGTTCGCTTTTGGAAATACAGATTTGTATTTGAGTGAGGTTTTAAATCCGTTCGTTTTTAGAAATACAGGAGGAGTCATATAAAAAAATATGTTTAAAAAAACTTGTATGCTAACTTGAGATGATCTGACTCATAATTGCAGCTCATGATTTTCTAAAAAATATATATCCAAGCGAATTCTCATAGTGAAACTATTATAAAAATTAAAGATGTTTTTGTCCGTACTTTGGTACATCATCCATGTATGAGTCGGTTTTTAAATTCGTTCGCTTTTGGAAATATAAATCTGTATTTGAGTCGGGTTTTAAGTTCGTTCGCTTTTGAAAATACAGAAGCAGTCGTATAAGAAGTCGCTTTAAAAAAAAAACTTACATGCTAACTTGAGATGATCAGACTTCTAATTGCAGCTCATGATTTTCTAAAAAAATATATATCCAAGCGAATTCTCACAATTAATTTCACCATAACTAAACCGTACAATAATAATAAAATTAAAATAGCCTTCACCCATTGCAATGCACGGGCAATTTTTCTAGTCTATATCTATATCTATACTAATATAAAAAGAAGGAGTTGCTCCCCTCCAATCCTACTGGTGAAATCACCTATTCAATCTCTACCGTCCATCTGCGCCTCTCCTAATCCAGATCGCCATCCGCCATCTCTCCTATCCGAAGTTGTCCCTAGCAATCTTACACGTGAAATCATCTCCTCTCATCTCATCCGTGTATCCACTATCTCATCTAATCTCATCCGTCCGCTATTTTCCTTGTTGTACGCTATTCATCAGTGATTCCACCGACTCCGCTGCACAAATCCCCGCCACGATGACTCCGCCCCCCGAATCCCCGCCGTCTCCTCGCTCTGCAAGCATCCTCCCTCCTCCTCGCGACGGATCTGCAACGATGCACCACTAGACTAGCGCACCGCTACCGTGACTCCTCGCCGCACGCATCCCCTTTCCGCTAGAGCCTTGCCCGGGACTTTCCCCGATGGCGCCGTGGTGCTTTTGTGCCCACGTCGTCCAAGTTTGTCCGTAGTTCCGCCAAACCTTCTTCAAGATTCTTGGGAACTTGTGATTTGTGGACTTCTTCAGGGTGGAGGCCATTGGGTTTGCCTGGGATCATCTCACTCAGGTATTGGATCCTTCTAGATTTCCTGTTTATTCTCATGCAAGTGCTACCGTGCTATTTTGAACTGGTTGGGACTGGAGTCACCTGTTAGTTGGGTTGGCATAAAACTGTTTTGAGCTAGCGAGTTGCACATTTCGAGGTTGTTCAGTGAGGAAAATTGAAGGGTAGATCCGTTGATTTGGGGTTATAATGGTACTAATCATCAAAATTCCTACTGATTATTGACATAGCAATTGAATGGTTTAGCGGTATAATAATGTTCAATTATATATAATTGCTGAACTAAATTATATGTTTACCAAACTGCTTTGATTTTTATCCAAATTCCTCTTGGAACATCAGGTCAGCACCTATCAATTTAAGAAATTCCTTTTTCCATATTTCCCATCACATTTTGAGTCGAACTATATTCCTGAATTCATCTATGGGCATGCTGCTCGCCTAGTGAGTCACTCTCCACAAAGGGTGCCCATGTGCTGTTACTATTCATGCTATTTGATTCTTTTGTGTGTACATATCCCAAAAGTTTGATTGCATTTTTTAGGTAGTTGACAGATGAACCAATATACTTGCAAGTAACATATATACGGCCGATCATCAATATATGTCTTTTTTAACACTAATTTGGCATCTTTTTTTATCGGTGAATGACATGCAAAACACATATTTCAGGGGTTTGCCATTGCTCAAATACCATTATATGTGTCGACGGGGGATACCCGTATACCGGATAAAGAGGATATTGGGGTACGCTGGGTACGAGGATCTACGTAGTACGTCATCAAGCAAACAGAAAACAGGGATTATAGTGGTTTAGGCCCCTTGATAGGTAATAGCCCTAATCCAGTTGGTATGGGATTATATGATTGAAACCATAGATTATAAAGGGAATAGCAGAACTCGATGATACCGACAAGACCGTAGTCGAGTTGGTTCGACTAGATCACCCGGCGACTTTGCTCCTGTAGGCTCCGACTTCGTAAGCTATGGTGGATGTGTCGGCGGTGAGATTCGATGCCTTAGGTCCTCCCGGGGGGTCCCTTTTATACCGCAGGTCAGTTGATCTCCAAGTAGAACTCGGAGATATCGGACCCCACACGATATAGTAACGACCCAGTCCTTGTCCGAGTAGGACTCCTTCCATTCGTGGACTCCGTTTCTGTTACGTGATGAATTTCCTTAACGTGTATAGGAAACATCCGTATACGCGCAGGTGTACCATATCAGTGTACAACATACATCCAAGGGTAGAGGGTATACCATATCCGTAACCCTGACAGTAGCCCCCGACTTCTGCTTAAATGAACTCATGTGACCGATCGCGACTTCTGATGTCGGGATCGTTATCGCTCTCAACTAGTTTGATCTTGGTATGAGAACTGTAGAGACGTAGAGTTATCGATAACATTACACAAAGTTCAACAGTCATGAGTGAATTTAAATTGAAGTCCGAAAACTGCTGCGTGTAACGGACACATAAATTTCTGGCGGCCATCTCTCTCCTTTCCTTGGAATTCGCACCGTCGGTAGTGCGCTTATTTAAGGGAGTTTTGGGGATCCATTTTGAAGTCCGCTTGCTGGAAAAAACTTTCCAGCCTCCAAGCACCCCTCGCCTTCTCCGCTCAAGCAGAAAAACCCTAATTTGTTCATCTCGGTTTGCTATCCAGCGATCTCTGGCGGTGATGGATCTCGACAAGTCCACCTCCACCAATGCATCCCTGAAGAAGCTGTAGGACGACGGTGCTCTCCCTGGCCGCGGGACCATGGAGAGAGAAACAGGAGGTATTGAACCTGAACCTGTCCTGGGCCACATGGTTGCGGTTGAGGATTACATTCCTTGTGGTTTTCTTCCTCCGCCTTCCGAATCCCTTCTTCTTGTCTTGAATTTCTACGGCCTTTCATTGCTCCATCTGAACCCCAATTCCATCGCCTTCCTCAGTATTTTCTCCTATCTTTGTGAGGCCTACATTGGGGGTAGAGCCGTTTCTTGATCTCTTCCGCTTCTACTATGAGTTGCGCTGGATGGAACCTAAAAAGGTGTCCGAATGTGTCGGTTTCCGACTTCGGGATGGCCTGAAGTCGTGATACATCCCCTTCTAGTGCCCCTCTTCTCGTAGCAAATGGCGGGCGAGGTGGTTCTATCTTCAGATAGAAAATTCGGATCCAGTCTTTGTTGTTCCTGAGGAGCAACCAGACAAGACCCCGGAATGGACCGCCAAACCCGCCCTAACTCCCTCCCTTCAGTCTTTCATCGATATCATCGATGACCTCCGAGTACGAGGGTTGTCAGGGTACGAAGTCGCTGCCGACTTCATCGGAAGGCGGATCCAACCGCTTCAGGTCCAAGCTCACCCAGCCTTTGACTATTCTGGGCCGGAAGACGCGACCCGGGTTTCTCCTCGGGGTATTTTTCTTCTATTTCAGATTTCATTCTTCATATGCATGTTCCTCCTGACTTATCGAGTTCTGGTTCTCGATCCTACAGGTTTAAATAGCAAAACCGTGGAATGCCGCGTAGGTCAATTGATGATCAACGGCCCTACGACGGCGAGCAACGTCCCCATCCCCCTTTGCGAGAAGGGGAAGGCCTATCGCGATGCTGCGATCAACGTGAGTGTATTTGGCGACTCCTTTACTTCTGTCTTTCTGGGATCGCATTGTGACTTCATGTATGCAGGCTCTCCCCCTAACCGATGTCATCGGACCGCTCGCGGACCACCAGGCGTCGGCGTCGTTAAAGGAGGGCGTTGCCAAGGAGGCGTCTGACATTGCTGCTGCTGCTTCCACGATGAGTGGCAGCAACATTCCGAAAAGAGGGAGGAAGTTCTCCGTGCTCGGGACTCGTCGAAAGGCGCCTACCCCATCGGTAAGCCTCTCTTGTCCTTTAACGTGTAGTCGGAAGATCTTGACCTCACACCATGCTCATCTTACTTAGGCCTCGGACGCGTCTCCCCCGCCTCAGGTCTTCTAATTCACAAAACTTTGGTTGCCTGACTTTATGAAAATCACGGAAATCCTTCGCAGGGCGGCGCGGGCGAAGGCGGTGCAAGATGGGTCTGGAGCGGCCTCTAGTGCATCCCCTGCAGCAGCCTCGACAGTTGTTGTGGTCGTGACCAGGGACCGTGAGGTGATGCCCAGTGGCTCTGCCGGTGGCCTTATGCCTGCTCGGAGCTCGCCTGTTGACGTCCTCACCTGGGTGGAGCTCCAAGCCGAGATGGAGCGTATCCTCCAGGCCGGTGCTCACGGCATAGGCCGCGAAATCGAGGAGGCCAGGGTGGCGGCGGCGTCGTCGGTGAATAAACGCGCCGACCAGCTAGCGCAAGACCTGGAGGAGGCCCGCGAGGACCTCCACATGGCGACAACGTCCTTAGGTTGGTACTTTGGGCTTCACTTCCTTTGCTCTTTTGTTTGGATTGACTTAATTTGATTTGTTCTTAGGAGAGAAGGACAGCTTGACTCAATCCTTTCCGTGTTGGGCAGACCTCGAGAGCGCGTTGGCCGACCGAGATCGTCGAATCCAGTACTGGAGGACGAAGTTCGAGGTGGCCGAACTCGAGAGGACCACGGTGGAAGTGAAGAAAGACCAAGCCGTGGAAGCCCTCCGAGGTCGCGTGGTGTGGTTCAACTCGTACCTCAGGAGCTGTTGTACGGCAATGGCTGGAGTCTGTAGGGAGCTCCGAGTACCTCGCGGGAATCCCGAGGAGTCGGCGGCCAGATATATCTCGTGGTTGAATGGGGCCTGCACCCAACTCGAAGGCATCGGCAAGCGCGTCGACGAGGCCCTGAAGCAGGAGTGTCGTCGATCGAGCCGCTATGCCGGAGGACATGTGCTGGCCTGTATCCGAGATCACCGCCCGCAGCTGCACCTCGAGTTCCTCCATGAAGGGTTCTCACGTTCCCGGAGAGCTCCCGCAGAGATAGACGATCTGGCGAAGTCAATGGCGCCACTCACCAGGAAGGTCTTTTAGTCCATGGATTGGCGTTGGCCGTCCTGGTTGTCTTCGTATCCTGTAGAAAATATCTCGAGGAGACATGTAGTATATTTTGGGATATTTACGAATTGTAAGAGGTACTTGTAAAATAGGAAAGGAATCTATCTAGCTAAGTTCTCTTACTCTGGATATGCTGTGTATCAGTGTTTTCTCACTTTGCGACTCCGATCAGTCACTTGAGTCATACACTCTCCCTAGCCCCCAGCCTTGTCGTCGGAGAATCGTTCTCGGAGGATAAGGCTCTTGGACCCTTGACCTGCCTTGGTTGAAAAAGCACTGACCCTAACCCCCAGCCGTGAAGTTGGAAAACTCAATTTCCGATTACACGGCTTGGTTAATACGCACGGCGAGAACTCTTACATGACCAGATCTTACATGGTCGTTTGTCTCTACATGATCCGACAAGGCCTTATCCGCTCTGGGCGTCCCCAGCCGAAGTCCCCTTAGGTTCCTCAGAGGCCTTGTCAAGACGGCGTAAAGGGACATGAGGATAGGTTTCAACGCTAGGTGTCGTTGTGGTAAGGGATCGTCGGGAAGGAACACTTTGATCGTAGTGTTTACCTGAAATCAACTTTATTGAAGTCGTAAGATGTCTTACAAATATGGATACTATTGATTTATACATAGAATTTACGTAATTGATCAATGTTCCAGGAATTTGCTAACTCGCGACCATCGCCGTCTGCAATCTTGAATGCACCTGGTCGCAAGACTTGCGTGATCGTGTATGGTCCTTCCCACTTGGGTGAGAGCTTGTTACGCCCTGCTTGGCTTTGAACCCGTCGGAGGACGTAATCGCCGCTCGAAAGCGTGCGTGCTCTGATGCGCTTCTCGTGATATAGACGGCTAGCTAGCTACACCCAATCGGCCAATCCCCTTACTCAATAGCTCAGCTCGATTTCTCATCATTACCGCCGTGCACACGCATTACTATGGCAGGTGTTGGATCGTAACATAGGAACAACATATATTCAGTTCATGGCTCGTTTCAGAGATCCAAACATAGCTTATTAAGAGCAGGTACAGTAGCAAGGCTCTAAGCCAGTTATAAACATATTTTAAAAAGATAAAGGAAAAGAGAGAAGAGCAGCGGGCTACAAATATGTAGCTAGCTGCAGTACGAACTTCAAGACGTAACGTGTGTATGATAGGTGGGACCAGGTATTAATAGTATAGTAAGTAACTATTTTATGAATTAACTATTATATTGGCTCTAGATGATTCGAAGTTAGTAGTTGGCTATACTATTAAACTTGCTCTAATTAAGAATAAAATCAGGCCATTGATGATTTATCACTAATCATTTCTCGAATAAGTACAAAGTGCGTACAGTTACTTCACGTGGCCAACGAGAAAACGACAGCTCGAACTGTCCCATTCTGCGTGCAGAGCCTCCAATAAATTAAAATAAGAAAGGCATGGAGGTTGGTACTAGGTAGCAATATGATAGTAGCATGAATCTAGAGCTTGGAGTCGCCCCCAACGTTGATGACGAAGCGGTAGCGGACGTCGTTGCGCGCCAACCTGGCGAGCGCATCGTTGATCCTGTCCGTGGACACGATCTCGATGTCGCAGGTGATGTTGTGCTCCCCGCAAATGTCCATCATCTCCTGCGTCTCCTTCATCCCACCCGTCATGCTCCCACTCACCGTCCTTTTACCTGCACGCAACCCACGAATTAATTGATTGATTAGTTGGCAGATACTACTAAGTAGTGTAGTAATTAAATTAACTTGATGGGTGATTGCTCAAATGCTCACCGAAGATGAGAGGGAAGGAAGGGAGCTCGACGGGCTTCTCCGGCGCGCCCACGAGCACCAGCTTGCCGTTGACCTTGAGCAGCTCCAGGATCGGACCCAGAGAGTGCGTCGCCGCGACCGTGTCAATGATGTAGTCAAGGCTCCTCGTCATAGCCTAATTTATTGCAGTAAATTAAGTAATTAACTAGTTCAGTGCTTGATTAAATTAGTACTCCACTAATCTTGAATGACGGCTAAAGAACTTCCGAAAAAAGAATTCCACACACTAATCCTCGCGTGAGAGGTTTGGAAGGAGAGCGGATAACCCCGGGGAGTTTTCAGCGCAAAGAGCCTTTTTTTTTTTTTTTCACATCGTTAGGAGCAGAGATTAACGAAGGCAGAACTTGAGCGATAGCAGGGGCAAAGCACATCTCGCTTATTATGCTGTCGTAGTATTCTTACTTCTCATATAGTAGGTTTTTTTCATACTTGTATTGATAACTTTTACTCCTATTATTTCCAATGAAATTGACACGTTTGTGATGGGTTCGTTTTTTTTTAAAAAAAAAAACTAATTAATCTTGACTGGCTTGGCTTGACTGGTATGCGTGCACATGATGAAGTTGCCTTGGAGTTCAATCGTATATTCGTATGTAATTACCTGCATCTGCTTCTGGTCGGTGCTGACGACGAAGTTGTCGGCCTTGAGGTTCTCCCTGGCCTCGCGCTCCTTGGCCGGAGACGTGCTGATGACGGTGACGTGGAGGCCGAACGCCTTGCCGAACTTGACGGCGACGTGGCCGAGGCCGCCGAGGCCGACCACGCCGAGCCGCCGGCCGGCCGCGCCGGCCTGCAGCATGCCGTGCTGCTTCATGGGGCTGTACACCGTGATGCCCGCGCACAGCAGCGGCGCCGCCGCGTCCAGCGGGAGGGCGTCCGGGATCCGCACCACGAACCGCTTGTGCGCCACCAGCATGCCGGAGTAGCCGCCGTAGGTGACGCTGCCGTCCCAGAAGATGCCGTTGTAGGTGAGCGCCACCTTGTCGCAGTAGTTCTCCTCCGACCGCCGGCAGTGCTCGCAGTCGAGGCACGACGCCGCGATGCACCCCACGCCCACGCGGTCGCCCACCTTGAACCCGGCCACGTTGGTGCCCACCTTGGTCACCACGCCGGTGATCTCGTGCCCCGGCACCACCGGGTACATGGTGATCCCCCAGTCGTTGTGGATGAAGTGCAGGTCCGTGTGGCACATCCCGCAGTACTTCACCTTGATCGTCACGTCGTCCATCCCGTTCTCCCTGCAACCACCCATGCAATAAATCTCATTCTCAACTACAAGCTACATCTAAATCTATCCAAATATCAATCACTTCTTGCTCATTTCTTTATACCTTCTCTTGAAGACGAAGGGCACGATCTTGCCGGACTCGTCCATGGCGGCCCAGCCGGAGACGGTCTGCGTGTGGTTGGGGGTGACCTCCATGACCAAAGCTGTGAGTGTGTGTGGTTGTTGGTGGGAGGCAGAGAGATTCTTGGCTTACTTTTGTTGCTGTTCCTCACTGTTGGTTAGGACTATATACATGGCAGCTTCTAGCAACGGCTACTTATATAGACGGATTGACATGCGTTTGGTGTGAGATCAGGTCGTTTTCTAAAGCTTTTTTTTTTTTTTTGGAGCTAGTGCCTAGTGGTTTACTTACTGGTCCACACATTAATTAACTTGTGCAATGCGTGCTAGGGGACTTCTGGTAATGAGGTCGCTGGTGACTGACTTAGATGTTGTACGTCAATGATAGGTGAGCGCTTGGTCAAGTTGATGCTGTTCATTGGGCAATGACTAAAATGATTTTTGTCTTTCGCGGTCGTGTTATGGCAATCCAAGAGATACTTTCGCTCTCGTTTGGTGAAGATTCCGAAGATGCTTCACGCCTTTAGCCATGAAGTTTCCAATGCACATGGATGTGTTGGTGAAATTATGGGCTATTTAACGAAAAACGAAATTATAGCCGTGTTGAATATTACCAAAAGGACTTTTGGTGTGAAGATGCTAAGTACTTTGGATGAAACTGCTCGTAGGAACGTTTAGTAAGTACTGAATTTTAGGGGAATAAGTACTGAATTATATATTTACATATATATTCGCAAGTAGTTTTAGTATTTTATCAATTTGTTTTCTGGGGGACTTTAGTTCTTCATATTTACACGCGGTGTAATGCTTGTCAGATCAAATTGGTCGAAAAATTTAGTACGTTGTACAAAAATGATTTTGGGAAAAAAAATGGGTAAGTTTACATATTTGTGCACGCTTCACTGCTTGTTATTCATGTAACCACGTATCACCTCATATGTATACTTGTCAACAAGAGGCAATGTTAAGCGTGAGTTCGGCACACCGTTTTCCCAATCCATCTCTCTTGTTTTCCGCACGCACGTTTTTCAAACTACTAAACGGTGTATTTTTTTTAAAAATTTTCTATACGAAAGTTGTTTTAAAAATTAATGTTGTACCTTTAACGCTTGACTATAACATGAGTTCTGTACTCTTTTATATTCGAAGAGAGAATGCCTCGGTTGGAACAGATAAAACAAAACGTATGATGCCGTCCTCGATTAGGTGTTCTGTAGTAGTAGTTGTGAATATATGTTTCTTCTTTGATAATTGAAAAAATTATACATTTCCAGTTCTATGCACAGCACATGGCCTGAAAGAAAAGATTGCCAGATTGAATTTTGGTGTCAAGTGTTTGACGAGGAATTTCGTAGCAAGGAAATGACAACAGTAAAATTCCAAGAAATGGGCTGTTTTATCATATTATTTTCACTACTTACATTCTTAGAAGAATATAAGCAGGTACTTCTAGTTGTACCAATTTGGAAAAAAAAAATCAATTGTTATAAAAAAACTTAGTACGTACCAAGTAATACTCCCTCCGTTTTCTAATATATAACGTCGATGACTTTTTAAAATGTGTTTGATTGTTCGTCTTATTAAAAAAAAGTAATTATCATTTATTTTATTGTAACTTGACTTATCGTCAGATGTTCTTTGAGCCTGACTTATATTTATTTATATTTGCACAAAAATTTTGAATAAGATGAATGGTCAAAAATTTATTAGAAAGTCAATGGCATTATATATTAAAAAAAAGGAGATAGCAATTAATTAGTTAGTACTCTGTCGGTCGCTGCATTCTTTCATATATTTATCAACCGCAGGGGAATAACTTTTTTCTATATCTTTCCAAGTATAATAAACCTCATCTAAAATAAAGGCAAATTCTACAATAGGACATCGCAATTGTATGGTTTCAGCCTAGGGACACCGCAAAAACAAAGCTTTTAGGAAAGGCACTACGTAACCGTGGATATTTGCTGAAGGACACAGCGCCGTCTAAATGAAACTTGCCGTGCTGATGTGGCGGTCGGGAGCCCCTTTTTTTGGCGCGGTCGGACCGAAATGCCCATGCGCCTTATCTCCTGTTTCGCTCACCTGTCTCGCGCGACCAGGCGCTGCACAGAGCGGCGCCAGCTCGCCTCCCCCCGTGCGCCATGGCGCCAACCCATGCGCGGCCGCACCCCACACGCGCGGCTCCCCGGATTCGCGCTGCCGCGGTACAAAGCGCCCCAACTCGCGTCGCGCGGGGCTCGGGGGCACGACACGATGAGGAGGAGTCAATGGACGGATCGGTGGAGCTGGAGACGGCCGAGCGGGTCATCATGCGCTGGGACTCTACTTCCGCCTCTGCCTCCGCGGCGGCCGACTAGTCGATGTTGTTCGACGCGCCGTAGCGGGCGGCAACCGCGCCGAGGACAAGCGCTTCCTCCGCGCCGTTGACGACCTGCCCCGCCTTGCGCAGCCCTCCCCGACGACGCTATCTCCGACCTCCGCACCCTCGCGTCCCGCATGGCTGCGGCTGGGTATGGCCGCGAGTGCGCGCAGGTGTACGGCTCCGTTTGCAAGCCGGCAGTGAACGCCTCCCTCCGCTGGCTCGGCGTCAAGGGGCTCAGCATCGGCGATGTCCAGCGCCTCCAGTTGAAAGCCCTTGAGGCCAAGATCCACCGCTGGATCCACGCGGCCCGCGCCGCCGTCCGAGCAAGCGCCGCCTTTGCTTCCTCATCGTCCACGACCTCCCCATCTCGAACATCACCGTGACTGCCGCCACCCCCGCCACGCACGACACCCCCTTCGCCGAGGCCGTCAAGGGCACTGCGCTGCAGCTATTCGGCTTTGCCGAGGCCATCTGCATTGGCCACCGCTCCCCCGAGATGCTCTTCAAGATCATCGACCTCCACAACACGTTCTCCGACCTGCTCCCGGACGTCTCCGACATCTTCACCGCCGCCAAGGTCGCCGAGTCAATATATGTCCACGCCACCACGCCGGGGCATTTCGGTCCAACTGCGTAAAAAAAGGGCTCTCGACCGCCACGTCAGCATCGACAAATATCCACGGTTATATAGTGTCTCTTTCCTCAAAGGTTTGTTTTTGTGGTGTCCTTGGGCTAAAACGACATAATTGCGATGTTTGTAGCAAAATTTGCCTAAAATAAAACAGGATGACAACCCTGCAGTGAAGTGAACGTACGGGATATGAGTGTTCCTTTTGTTTTTATTTCACACTAGCAAAAATACCCGTGCGTTGCAACGGGTGAAAAAATTCTAATGATAATATACGTTTTCCATGCATAATCATGTCAATGGCAATGTTTGTATGGATTGTTTATAGACAACCTTACCGATGCTTGATTTACCTAAAATAATTAGATTATTCATGTGACAACATGCATATAATCTAAAATACTCTTTGAGTCTCATTCGTGCAACCAGTAACAGATCAATCGAATCCACACTGCCTTGCATGGTCAAGTCTACATAAAATAGAGTCACCGTGCACTCTTCTCTAAATAACAATTAAAAATATGTTTATTTTTTAATATTATTTTCATATCTATGTTATCAAGAATAATAGCTATACTTAACAAAAATAGCCTGATATCTGCATACAGAGACGTGCAGGGTTTCCAATACTGTTGCTTTTTCCAATAAACGTTGGTTACAGGAGAATAGATGAGGAAACAAAAGCCGTGCAGGAGATGGAAAAAAAATCGATGAATCCTATACAGCCCAAGCGTCTAACAATTTTATCTTTTTATCTTGCGTTGAGTCGAACAGTTTTTAGGAGCGGTAATTATTATAAATGACATTTTTTTTTCTCGTGTAGAGTCAGACGGTTTTCTCTAAACTTTTTTTTTTAGAAATAGTGTTTTTTCTCTCGCGCTGAGTAAAATGGTTTTCTCAAACCGTTTTTAGAAACAACGGTTTTTTCTCGCGTTGAATCCGATTGTTTTTCGATCCGATTTTTTTAGAAACAGTGTTTTTTTCTCATAGTTTTTCCAGAGCGGCTTGTTTTTTATAAACAGTGTTTTTTTTATGCGCAGTTTTCTCAAACCATTTTTCAGAAATGGCGCATTTCTTTCTGACATATTTTTCCTAGCATGTTTTCTTTTTTGCTTTTTTCCCGCGTGTTTTTTTGCTTGTTATTTCTGAGATTTTCTTCTTGCGCTTTTTTTGCTTATTTTTTTGACATTTTTTCTCGCGCATTTTTTTGCTTTTTTTTTTACTTTTTTCCAATATAGGAGAATAGACGACAAAACAAAATTAGTGTAGGAGATGGAAAACAAATCGACGGATCCTATCGGACACAAGCATCCATCAATTTAGCGTTTTTTCTCACAGTTTTTTCAGAGCATGCTTTTTTTATATAAATGGTGTTTTACCTTTTTTTACTTGCGCGGTTTTTTCAAACCATTTTTTTTAAAATGGCGCGTTTTTTCTAACGGTTTTTTTTGCTCGCATGTTTATTTTAAGGACGATGGAAATATTTTTTTCTCGCACGTTTGTTAAATTTTTTACGGACGACAGAAACATTTTTTTAAGCATTTGTTTGCGCATTTTTCTGACATTTTTTTCTCATGCGTTTTTTTGCTTTTTTTTTCAAGTGTTTTTTAAACCGTTTTTATTTTCTCATGCACTTTTTCTTTTTAGTTGTACTATGTAAACTTTTCTTTGTAAATATTTTGATTAGAGTAGATTAGAGATACAGAATAGATATATACGGACTACTGAAACGAATACGAATAGAAATCGGACTTTTTTGCTGCACTGTTTTTCGCCCTTTTTACTTTTTTCTTATTTTTTATGAACAGCTTTTTGTTGCCACTTTTTGAGGAAATCGGACGGATCTTTAGATGTTTTTTCGGTTTTTTAATTCTTTTTTGGATTTTTTTTTGTTTTTCCACCACTTTTCTTTTTTTTCGCCTTTTACAGGTATCGTACATTTTTTCTTTTTTAAGGGAAACAATCTACGATTTTATTTTTTATTTTTTTGCCACTTTTGAATTGGACTATTTTTGTTAGTTGTTTTTTTCGCTATTGTTTTTTCCGTCATTTTCCCCTTTTTAAGAGATCCGACCTTTTTTGCCTAGGGAATCGGACTTTATTTTTGTTTTTTTTCGCTTTTATTATTTAAATGGTATTTCTTCTCGGATTTTTTTTCCTTTTAAGGGATCCAATTTTTTTTTTCCGGGGATTCAGACTCTTTTTGTTTTTTTTCCTTTTTTTTATTTATTAAACGGATGAAGGAAACGTTTCTTATTATGTTTATTTTAAGGACGATGGAAATATTTTTTCTCGCGCGTTTGCTAAATTTTTTACGCATGACGGAAACCTTTTTTTAAGCATTTGTTTGCGCTTTTTTCAGACATTTTTTTTTCTCATGCATTTTTTTTTGCTTTTTTTTCAAGTGTTTTTTAAATCGTTTTTATTTTCTCGTGCACTTTTTCTTTTTAATTGTACGATGTAAACTTTTCTTTGTGAATATTTTGATTAGAGTAGATTAGAGATAGAGAATAGATATATACGGACTACTAAAACGAATACGAAATAGAAATCGGATTTTTTTGCCGCACTGTTTTTCGCCTTTTTTACTTTTTTCTTATTTTTTACGAACAGCTTTTTGTTGCCACTTTTTGAGGAAATCGGACGGATCTTTAGATGTTTTTTCGGTTTTTTAATTCTTTTTCGGATTTTTTTTTGTTTTTCCGCCACTTTTCTTTTTTTTTCGCCTTTTACAGGTATAGTATATTTTTTCCTTTTCCAAGGGAAACTATCTACGGTTTTATTTTTTGTTTTTTTGCCACTTTTGAATCAGACTATTTCGCTATTTTTTTCGCGTCTTTTCCCCTTTATAAGAGATTGGACCTTTTTTGCCCAGGGAATCTGACTTTTTTTTTGTTTTTTTTCGCTTTTTTATTTAAACAGTATTTTCTCTCGGATTTTTTTTCCTTTCAAGGGATCCGATTTTTTTTCCAGGGAATCGGACTCTTTTTGTTTTAGTTTTTTTCGTTTTTTTATTTATTAAACAGATGAAGGAAACGTTTCTTATTATGTTTATTTTAAGGACGATGGAAATATTTTTTTCTCGCGCGTTTGTTAAATTTTTTACGGACGACGGAAACCTTTTTTTTTAAGCATTTGTTTGTGCTTTTTTCTAACATTTTTTTTCTCATGCGTTTTTTTTCAAGTGTTTTTTAAACCGTTTTTATTTTCTCATGCATTTTTTCTTTTTAGTTGTATGATGTAAACTTTTCTTTGTAAATATTTTGATTAGAGTAGATTATAGATAGAGAATAGATATATACGGACTACTAAAACGAATACGAATAGAAATCAGACTTTTTTGCCGCATTGTTTTTCGCCTTTTTTGCTTTTTTCTTATTTTTTACGAACAGCTTTTTGTTGCCACTTTTTGAGGAAATCGGACGGATCTTTAGATTTTTTTTTGTGCAAAATAATGCCATTGTTGAATAATACAGTTGCATCTTCCTCATCTTTAGACATAACAATGTGTAGGATACCATTGGTTTCATTTAGATAATGAATATTCTGAATAATACGCATGCCCTTAGTTTAAATTGAGTTGTTAACAGTACACTTCTAAATATTGAGTACCGCATTAGTATCAAATCCTTTATCCATCTTTGTTTTCACCATGACTTTTGCTCTTGCAGTATTGCTAAGCTTAAAGGATAACTATGCTGAAGCTCTTCGGAGGAATGATGTGAAAGCTATTGTTGTTACAGGTACTTGTCAGTTTATTCATTTAGGAATTATACATTCTACTGTTAAAGGCATGGCCGATTTTTGTGCATTCTGCGAATGATTCACTATTCTTTTCAGTGACATTTTTTTTCTAAATTATGACAGGGAAAGGAGGAAAATTTTCTGGAGGATTTGATATTAGTTCCTTTGGTAGTGTTCAGGGTGGCAAAGGTATGTCATACTTCTCATATCTGTGATATTGTTCTTACTGTATGGTGAATTCTCTATCCATTCTACAGATCTCATTATACCTTAAACTTTTTCAACAGTTGAACAGCCAAAGGTTGGTTACATATCAATAGATATTATCACTGATACCCTAGAAGGTAATTGATTCATTTGCATCCTCTATGAACTATGATTGCTTTTCCTATTGAAGGATTGTGTTGAGAGTTTTTCATATATGTTGTCTTAAACAGCTGCAACAAAGCCATCAGTGGCTGCAATTGATGGTCTTGCTCTTGGTGGAGGATTAGAAGTTGCTATGGTACTTGTTTGTTTTATCCTGGTCATTATCTTTGATATTTCAGAGGCAATAACTTCTTTGGTAATCCTTGTATGTTCAATTAGGCATGCCATGCACGCATTTCAACTCCCACAGCTCAATTAGGACTTCCAGAACTTCAACTTGGAGTTATTCCAGGATTTGGAGGTAATTCTAAACTTCAACTTCTATTTGGTGTCAATGATTCAATATTCTTATATGCTGGAAATTGGCTCCCAAAATACTCTATCCTATTAGTTTTATGGCACTGTAATTGCTTGAAGTGATATTTGTATATTTGTTGTCACTCCAGTTATGATTTCAAATTATTATTATGCCATGAGCATTTCCTTCAATATGAAGGGGATGAATACACGTGCTGCTTTCTTAAATTCCATGGGATTGATTTTATTCAATTTTCTTAGGAACACAACGACTCCCGCGTCTTGTTGGACTGACAAAAGCACTTGAAATGATGCTGGTAAATACTGCTTCATCTTTGCTTCTTGATGCTATGGTTCTCTCCCTTTTTTTATTTTTGCGGGGAGAGGCTATGGTTTTTCTGTCTTGTGATATTCCCTGTTTCACACCTGATTCATTTAATTAATTATGCCATTTGTATCAGCTATCTAAGCCAATTAAGGGTGCAGAGGCACACCAATTGGGTCTTGTTGATTCCTTGGTTTCTGCTGATGATTTGGTTAATACTGCTCGTCGTTGGGCTTTGGATATCTGTGAATTAAAAAGGCCATGGATCAAAAGTCTTTATAAGACTGACAAACTAGAACCACTTGGTGAGGCTAGGGAGATTCTCAAGTTTGCAAGAGCTCAAGCTCGAAGGCAGGCTGCCAATCTTGAGCATCCGCTTGTTTGTATTGATGTCATTGAAGAAGGTATTGTTTCGGGACCCCGAGCTGGGCTCTGGAAGGTACTTGATGCTGCTTGTGTTATTCCTTCCTTATTCACTTATTTTCGTGATGTACACAGCTTGTACGCAATCTTGAATTCATTTCACTAATGCAAATGCAGGAAGCAAATGCTTTCCAGGGCCTTCTTTTCGCGGATACATGTAAAAACTTAGTTCATGTATTCTTTTCTCAACGGGCAACATCAAAGGTGTGAGAACATTTTGTCAATTGTTAATATAGAACCATTTCTTGTTCTAATCCTCTCTCGAATACAACAGGTTCCTGGTGCTACAGACTTGGGATTGATCCCTAGGAAAGTTACTAAAGTTGCCATTCTAGGTGGTGGACTTATGGGTTCAGGAATTGCAACTGCGATGATACTGAGTAATTATCCTGTTATACTCAAAGAAGTAAATGAGAAGTTTCTAAATGCTGGAATTGACAGAATTAAAGGTAAAAACACCTCATCTCATATCATCCTTTATATTTGTGGGTGAATATCTAACACATTTAACATCTGTGCAACAAAAGATAAACTGCCTCACTAGTTTGTTTGATCAGCCAATTTGCAGAGTCGTGTGAGGAAAGGGAAAATGACAGAGGAGAGATATGAGAAAACCATGTCTCTTGTAACAGGTGTCCTCGATTATGAAAGGTTCAAAGACGTGGATTTAGTTATTGAGGTAGCTCTTTATCCTTAATTATTTGGTCAAAACTATCTGTCTTTTGTTGGTCAGCCCATTTATCATTGTTCTATTGTTCGTTGCAGGCTGTTATTGAAAATGTGAAATTGAAACAGCAAATATTTGCTGACTTGGAGAAGTACTGTCCTTCCCATTGTGTCCTTGCTACTAATACATCTACAATTGATCTTAATCTAATTGGTGAGAAAACAAGGTCCAAAGACCGTATTGTTGGTGCACACTTCTTTAGGTAATGCAGTGTTTATGGATTAACAGATCTTTTTAGTCACATGATCCTCCACTAACTGATTGCTCTTCACAGCCCTGCACATGTCATGCCACTTCTGGAAATAGTCCGCACCCAGCACACCTCACCACAAGTTGTCGTTGATTTGCTTGATGTTGGGAAGAAAATCAAGAAGACACCAATAGTGGTTGGGAACTGTACCGGTTTCGCAGTCAACAGAATGTTCTTTCCTTACACTCAGTCAGCACTCCTGTTCGTTGATCTTGGTATGGATGTGTACAAGATCGATCGTGCATGTACCAAATTTGGAATGCCCATGGGTCCATTCAGGTCGGATGTATTATTTGGTTTTGTTTTCGTGAATATGATTTGTGCAGCATCATTAATGTTTTTATATGAATGTGTATGAGCCATGTCAGGTGGACTCAATACGAATACCTCTTTTGTGTCACTTGAATGCAGACTGGCAGACCTCGTTGGTTTTGGTGTTGCTGCGGCCACTGGTATGCAGTACCTTGAGAACTTCCCAGAGAGGGTCTACAAGTCAATGTTGATTCCTCTTATGATGGAGGACAAAAGGACAGGTAAAAATTAATCAGCAACTGTCCATGTATCACGTCTATTTTTCTCTTCGCCATTTATTTATGCTGGATTTGTTCATATGCGTACACAATCGGGCAACTTTCACACAGGTGAGGCCTCTCGGAAGGGCTTTTACAAGTATGAGGACAAGAGGAAGGCAACTCCTGATCCCGAAATTATGAAATATATTGAAAAATCTAGGAGTATGGCTGGAGTAACACCAGACACTGAGGTTTGGTTTTGCCTTCTGACTTTTCCCACTCTCTTTACTTCCCTAGAGAAATCTACATCTCATTCTCAAAATCATTTGTAGCAATAAAATCACTTGTGGGTGGTGCTTGGTAAATTAATAATTCAAGTCTTAAACCAGGATTGTAATAACTGTCGAGGAGAGTCCTTATCTCAAAATATGGTTTTATGACTTTTGTATAATTATTAGTTCCTTTTATTTTATATTTCAAATGTAAATGCCACCTGTGGATAAATAATTCAAAAAAATCTGTATCTTTGATGTAATATTACTAGTACCTGAATTAGATGAGCTGATATAGTGGCACATTTTGACAATGATGATGATATACATGCTAAATTGACTAGACTATCATGCAACAAGTGATACATTTCTGACAAAAGGGGTCAGTTAGCATCTAAATTCTAGAACTTTTGTACAATTGTACCAGTTGATGAAGCTAAGCGAGAAGGACATAGTTGAGATGGTCTTCTTCCCAGTCATAAATGAGGCTTGCCGTGTTCTTGATGAGGGAATTGCAGTCAAGGCTTCTGACCTCGACATTGCCTCAATCTTTGGCATGGGATTCCCACCGTACAGGTACGTTTATAGAACTAGACCAATTTGCGAAAAATAATAGCATATACTAATAAAACTTGTGTACTGATTGGTGTTGGTGTGATCAGGGGAGGAATCATGTTCTGGGCAGATTCCATTGGTGCAAAGTGCATCCATGACAAGTTGGAGGAGTGGGCGAAGCGGTATAGCGACATCTTCAAGCCTTGTTCCTACCTTGCAGAAAGAGCAGCAAACGGGGTTCCTCTGGTAAGCAAAATCGTTTAATTGTAGGTGAAATTTTATATGCCTATTGTGTGGGAACTACTAATGTTCAAGCACGCATTCTATACTGCATACCTGCCATGCTGCCAGGATGCAAACCATATGCATCCAGATATACAGCATCCATATTAATTCCTTTTATGCCTTTCTGTCATATGTATTGTGATGGTATTCCTGATTTAGCGTCTGATTTGTACAAAATATTTCATTTGCAGAGTGCACCAGCTAAGCAAGTCAAGGCCCGGCTATAGATGAACACCCTGCTTTCCTATCAACTGCGGAAACTATGCCGAATAATAGAACACACGCCAATGGGGCATTTATGATCTGTAGAATAGCCCATCGAATAATAATTAGATTAGGATTCTCGAAGAGTTATGTGTAATCTGTATGACGCCTCTCCAAGTTCTTGAACCATTACTGCGACAGTGTTTTGAGTTCAGACATTCTTTAAAATGTTTCATGTGCCAATGGGGATAAGCAGATTGAAAAGGCATACTTAAAAACAGCGGGTGTTAATTAGCTTGCCTTCAAGTTTGTCAAATGCTGCTATATGTTTCATTGCGTCAATGCTTGTTTTTGGAAATTCGAATCACTGAGAGTAAAGCACTTGAGCTCCTAACCTGGTGATAATGTGATACAGTGACAGTTACATCAGAATCAGATAATCAAATGGTTTTGGCTTGATGTGCTTGGCCCTCCAACCAAATGCTTTCTGGGATGCTTTTGTTCCTTGCAGTTGCAAGATATGAAGTAGTTTTATATTTTTGAAAACTTGGCTGGAGTACTGCAAAATTCTTTAGTAGAAGAAAGCTAAGGGTTTTACATGAGGCTATTTTTATTTCCAAAAAACAAAAAAAATAGCCTTCTTGGAAATATTTCATTTACATGAGCCTATCGCACAGCACCATACGAAAGCAATGTCACTGTATCTCGCATATGGACTAATCTCTCCAATCGTAGTCTTCTTGCAAAAGTTTCTATTCAAGAAAAGAACAACTCGTGTTATTCCTAAGTTTACTTTCACCTCTTATTCGATCAGCTAGTAACTACAATTTTGGTTTCATATTTCCATGACAGACTCCGATCCTCAAGAAGTTGCACATAACCTCCTGCGTGCATCCTTATCCACATTCCCATAGGAAGGGTCTCCTCTGCACCCTTTGATGTGGGTCACTGTTTGTGAGCCCGTTGGTTGTAGGGTCCACATGTCAGCCACTCAAAATTAGAGGAGGGTACTATAAATGATTTGTTTCTATTTTTGCCCCATCTATCTCAACAGCTGCTCAGCATTTCATGTCTAAAAATGCATCGCAGTGAAACTTAGTCATACCTCTACCACCTTCTGGATGAAAGCATTTTTACGTGGACGATGATCAAGAGCAGAAATGTAAGTTGGCAGTCCTATTTATAGATAAAAGATCACAGTAAATTTATCAGCTTTACATTAAAGAACAAGATGTCTCACTTTAAGAAGAGATAGAGACCAAATCGAATAATGCATAGTTAATTATAGAACTAAACTATTACCATATAACTAGTAAGCTTAACGCATTACATAAATTGCTATAAACTAGCAATAACATGATGTTATCGTCACCACAACATAGGAATTGCAAATGGATCACTATGACTTCATCTATAAACACCAAAGTTAGCAACCTACAACGTGCTAAGCACAACTCTACCGGATTAATCACGGTTACCACCTGTTGTGCCTTGTCAATGTCACATCTCCAACTTTATAACTACCATACTCGTTGAGCTCTGGCCAAGCTAGACTCACAAGCGCAACGGACTGAGAGTTGTTAGTCCTATAATGATGTTAGACGGGAGCGCCAAGTGCACAAGGAGATGTCATCATTGCTCCTAATTTAGCTAGCACTGGATTTAAACCAACAGACGCCACACACGAGGTAGTAATTCCAAAATGATGCATCCAAAGACATGTAGGCCAGACTAACATCACTGCTCAATCCGATCAAATTTAAGTTCGCTTGGAGCCTAAAGGACCTCAATGTTAAGATGTATGAGATAAGAACACCAACAATGATGCCTTAAAGTAGATAACGATGCTCAAGATTGTAAACGTCGTTCGCACTATCTAAAGTCAGGCAAGGCTTTTTGCTTAGAGCCTTCCCCAACACTACATAACCTTACGCCAAAATCCAAGCAATATTGCAAAGAAATACTTCTATGCTCACCAGGACACCTTGAAGCTCCCCACGAGCCAATCTGGAGAGGAGACAAATCTAACAAGTGGAGGAGTGGTTGAATCCGGTAAGTCCGCGAGTGGCACCCCCACCTCCTTGCCAGGTACCACTGCACAAGCTTTTGCCTAGTGCTGCCATCACAACCACTACGCAACCAACAACCACTACTCTTATGCCGCCATGCCAGGCATCTCGTCTTACCTGATATTGCTTCGTGCTAACCATCGGGCAAGATATGACCTTCATGCAGGTCAAGTTCCTAGCATTAGACGCACATACAAAAGATGCCTTCATACATGATAGGCTATCGATGAGCAGATCTGCCTCCATGGGCAACACACCACTTGGCCAAAATGCTCCACATTTACAATGTGGCTTTACACAACCAGATAAACATCGTCTCGGTAGTTGCCGTCTTCGTTGCATGCTCCAAGCTGCTGGCCTTCACGTATTGACTAAGATCTGGTTAGTCAGACTCCTCTTTAATACGAACAGTGACGTGTCACGTTTCATTTACATTTGAGGACCAAATATGTAGTTGTTGAGACACACACGTTTCAAGGACAGAGCCAACTCCTAGGCTAGTCGAGCGGCCGTTTGACTCCACGCTAGCATCTTCATTGTCGATTAGCAAAATAACTTGAGCAATGTTGCCCAAAGATAACCTTTATCGCTCAGACTCATCAATATTGCTGGCTCTGCAACTGTACATGCTGTAGAGGAGGCGGTACACTAAAACGCAACCAACTCCTTCATGGGAATAATTAATGATTTGCCATTGGACCCACATGTTATAGATAACGAGTGACAAATAATTAATTGCCACATTTTAAAAGTGGAAAAAAAGTTAAATATCTCCCGGTCGTGTCAGAGACAAGCCAGCGACAAAGCCAAAACTCATTGCTGATCCGCTCAGTACACCGTACACGGTGACATAGCCCGTGCAGCCCACCAATTACAAACAAGGCCCAATCGGCCCACAAATCCCAACGGCCGATCTGAGCCGTCCATCAGTGCAGCCCAGTTAGGGTTTCCCACACTACCCTAACCCTATAAATACGAGGCGGGCGCCGCGGGGCCGCCACCCTCCACTACTCCGAATCGCCAGCCGCCACACCGAGCTCCGCCGCCGATAACCCCACCGCGGCGAGCTCCGCCTCCCGCCGGCCGCGATGGCTCCCAAGGTTTGTCTGCTTTCCATTCTCGCACATCTACCTCAAAACTCAAATTGCCTCTGGATTCATTGTCGCGGTTGCGTTGCTGCCCCTCTACTGCGGATGTGCTGTTGTCTAGATGTAGCATACGCGGTAGCTGCCCCTCAAATTGCTTTGAGATAATGATCATATGATGTGATGTGATTGTGTTAGAAATTGCTGCTGCTGCTGATATTTAGTTATTTTCCCCCTTTCTTGCTGTGGGGGGTTGGTGGTTGCGGTTCTCTGTGATGACGAAAAACAGATGACGAGTCCGATCCAATCCATTCCATTAAACCATGGGGACAATCGAGGCATTTGTCTGAGAGAACAACAGCTTTAGTTTTTTCTTAACAGAAATATTCACTGGTTATTGATTTCTTCTTGTTTTGGCAATGCAATCGGCATTTGTGGTATTGGCATGATGAGGAAAACCGATGTTTTCGGATCTATTTGATGATAAATTCCTCCTACTCATTCTGAATGCTGAGACCACAGTGTGTGCCTTTTGCTTGTTCTGTAGGTGTTAAGACAGTAGCTTTTTGCAATCTTGTGCATGGTCTAGGCTTCAAGCAACTCTATGCTTTTCATTCAGTTATAAAATTGATTTTGTTTGACAAAATTGGTCTATTTTTCTAATCAAATAAAGTGGCTTTGTGCTTCTGATCCTAAATACTGGAAAAATGTATGTACCTTTGCAATGTAATATATCTAGCACGGGTGTTCGACATTGATTACTGCTGTGATAATGTATATTGTTAGTCTAGTGATCTGATTTATCCAAAAAATATTCTAGCGTTAAGTTATAGAGGTCTGTCTTTTATTGATGCCAATCACAATGGAGAATAACATTCTTACTATGGTATGCATGTGCTTTGTTCTTATTTCTTGACTCCTGTAATAAATTCCTCTTGCAGTTCTGTGCTGAACTTTACCCATAATAACTCTTCATTTAATTTTGGATTACTTCCTAATGACTGGGTTAGGTATTTCTGAACTATTGACAAATAATTGTCCCTTGTTGAATTAACTAGGCTGCTGTAAAGAAGGCTGATGGAAAGACTCAACAAGCCTTGAAGGTTGCCAAGGCAGTGAAGTCTGGGTCAATCAAGAGAAAGTCAAAGAAGATCCGCACGTCTTGTGACATTTCACAGACCAAAGACCCTGAAGAAGGCGAGAGACCCCAAGTACCCAAGAGTCAGTGCACCTGGCAGGAACAAGCTTGATCAGTACCAAATCCTCAAGTACCCCCTTACGACCGAATCTGCCATGAAGAAGATTGAAGACAACAACACCCTTGTCTTCATCGTAGAGAGGAGAGGAGAGAGAGATGAGTGGAAATAAAATAGAGAGGTGAAAAATTTAAAGTGAGTGAGAGGGAAAAGAGGGAGGGGTATTTTTGCGTGTGGATGCGAAAATAGGCTTATTTTCGCGTGCGGTCCATTTAATAGACCCGCACACAAAAATAGATTTTTCTATGCGGTCCTTTTAAGGAGCCGGACACGAAAATGGACGACGATTTCCACAGACGCGACCAGTGCAATCTAAATTGGTTCCTGTACAGAAAAATCGTTTTTTACTAGTGTATTGGGTCAAATATATTGTTAACATGGTTATTTTCGGAACCAATAGCTTACCACACTATTAGATTTGCTATTAGATTTGCTCTAAGAATTAAGGTAGTACTCCACACCACTATGCTCATGCTATCCATGTTTTTATATACTCATGCTCATCCCTTATATTAAGTTGTGGATGGAAGTAAGTATTTATAAGTGAAGAATAGTCATCTATCTAGGTAAAAAGGAAAAATAAAAAAATACAAGTTTTCATAATAACTTACATTTAGCAAAAGCAAGAGTTTGAAGGATAATATGAATTCCATTTAGGACTGAAGGAGGGCCACCATCATGCACATTGATTTTCCTTCTTGTGTCGGTTAGCACGTATGTATCATGCCTTCCACGCGTGTGTGATGCAATTGGAACAATAGCTTGTTGATGTTTGATGTTTCCGAGGGTTACTATCTGCGAGAATTAATGGCATGAATTTGAGTTTGGATTACTATATCGGATAATTAATTTGTATCGATATATATATAGAGCACGCTTTTTGCAAGACAGCGGACAAGTGCTTTAAATATTACTCGTATTACAGCATGATAAGTTGTACTTAGGCTGCGTTCATATGAGATGGGAACCAATCTCTAGGACACGGAAAACGGAGCGGTCTATTAGCGCGTGATTAATTAAGTACTATTAGCTTTTTTTTAAAAAAATAGAACAATATGATTTTTTTAAACAACTTTCGTACAGAAATTTTTTTAAAAAAACACACCGTTTAGCAGATTGAAAAGCATATGCGCGGAACACGAGGGAGGGAAGTTGGGAACATGTGGTGCGGAACACACCCTTAGGTATGTTTTATACCTTTCTTTTTTAACCTTTAGTACTCCCTCTTTCAAACAGTGTGTTTTTTAAAAATTTTCTTAAAAAGTTACTTTAAAATTTATTTTAATATATTTTTAACATTTTTAAATTAATACTTAATTAATCATGCGCTAATCTACTGTTGTGTTTTACTTGTAGTGATAGGAAGAATTATGAACCCACGCTTATAGTTTTATTGACATCAATGGCTGTATAACAGGCTTTCAAAATATTAATTTATTTGTAAAAAAAAATTATAGAATAGGATGCGTCGAATGTCATACAATGAGGAGATGAACATGGCCCAGGCCAAAACATCAGATACGTACACAAATGTCAAAAATTTCATGAGTGGATCGATTTAGACGTGTGGATGGGATGATATATATGTGCCTCCAAAAAATCATGTGTTCGTTCCAAATCGAACTTAAAATAATTGAGCTGATCGTCCATCGCTTTCGGTGAGAAACTATTGCCACATTCACAAGATGAGAAAAATATAGGTTTAATGAAATTACGGTGTGAACAAGCCGGACCAGGCCAGAGCAGACTAGCAGAGCACCATCTCCAACGATTTTGATCTTTTTTCCGTTTTTCCTGATGAGAGAGACGTACCAAACGACTGGGACCTGTTCCATTTTCTAGAGGAATGCAATTAGGGACTAGTGGAAAGAAAGCCATACGACTAACTTGACCTTGACGAGGACAGTGCAATTGTGCATACTATTCCACAAGACTACATTCCGGTGTGGCACCAAGTCGTTTCAGTCGCAACTTCTCGGTCTTTGCATGGAGTTTTCCGATTATAAAGAACCCGGCAAGGCAACTTTTTTTTTTTTAACTACCCCTACGTGCCAGGTTTTATATGGACGAAGCAGAAATAAATTACGAGACCATAGTCCTAATAGACTTGGTCTAGAGACCGCGGATTTCATCAGAAATTTATTCATTCTCAAGAAAACCACTTCCTTCCTTCAAAATTACTGAGGCTGTGTTTTTTTTCTAGTTCGAGTTGGAAACTCTCCCTTCAAAGTTCAAACACGTAAAACGGAGTGATCCATTAGCGTTTGATTAATTAAATATTAGCTATTTTAAAAATAAATTAATATGATTTTTAAGTAACACATGTATAGATTTTTTTAAAAAACACATATTGTTTAGCGGTTTGGGAAGCGTGCGCGTGAAAAACGAGTAATGTGAGTTGGGAAAACTCAAACAAGCCACCCATCTTACTTCGAGAAGTATAAATCTCATTAAAATATATCATGTGGCCTGTTCATAGCAAGTAATGATGTAGCAATGAGGGTTCCCGATATTTCAATGAGAAAAGGATAACCTCGATTTGGGGACGAGTCGACATTGACGGTCCAATTACAACTACGACAAGGATGTTGTGCCTCAGCAACTGGTACACCAACTCTAGATTATTGTTGTTCTTGTTGTGCCAAGAATGATCTTAAACCTGCAAGCAATCGAAGAATAAGCAAGACCAAGTTGACAAGACAATAGTTTACAACACTTACCAAACGATGAAACTGATACATACAGAGTTGGGGTTCTGAATACAAGTATTCGGGTGGTCTAGCCAACACATGCAATTACAACGAAGTGGCTGAAGCTAGACTTTTTCATCTAAACAAAACCCAAGTGTTATGACCAGGAGGTGAGGTGGGAGCAAACCCTAGTCGTTCTGAGCACTAATGGGCTCTACTAAATATAAGTCCCAAGCCCAAGTTTTTGATGTGGATATCGTTTTGGTCATTTTGAGTAGCTTCGATCGAATCTGATGATGAGGTCGAACACATATGAAAGTAGAGATGAGATCTTTCCAACAAGTACTTATTTGCCCCCATTAACATCCGGAGCGAAGAGCCTTAACTTCATCAAAGTAATAGTCACTACTACGAAAACCATTTTTCGTGGCGGCCATTTTGGATTTTTCCTGGTGGAATTTGCAACCGCCACAAAACAAAGGCCACTGAAGAAGTACCCCCTTACGACCGAATCTGCCATGAAGAAGATTGAAGACAACAACACCCTTGTCTTCATCGTCGACCTCAAGGCAGACAAAAAGAAGATCAAGGCAGCTGTCAAGAAGATGTATGACATCCAGGCAAAGAAAGTTAACACTCTGATCAGGTTATTAACTCATTTCTCTTCCTTCATTCATGGCTGAATGCGCTTCATTCTGTATGTTGACAAATTGGTGTATTGATTTTCTGTTCCACAGGCCTGACGGCAAGAAGAAGGCTTATGTGAAGCTCACCCCGGACTATGATGCTCTTGATGTGGCCAACAAAATTGGCATCATTTAAGTTAGGGCGCTTTTTTTTCATCATGTTGAACGTAAGATTTTGGTTGGCTAGTTCTTAATGTTGAACAGAACCTTATAACTTGCAAAAGAACATCTTGAGTTTTGTTGAGCGAATATCATCTGTGTGAGCGCACATTTACTGAATCAGTATATCAATATGTCAGTTGTGCATCTTCTTGCAACATGAGGCTACTCTTCTCTGTTGGTCGAACTGTATGGAGCTAAATGTTGTGCTCTGGTTTCACATGATTGGCAGCTCTCTTGTACACAACCATGAGTCGATAACAAAACCAACCCAGAGGCCAGAGCTGTTAGTACCATCCTGTTTATACCCGCAATGTTTTTTTTATTTGCAGTAATCAATTGTCCCTAAATTAATTCACTAGTAATTCTGGAGTGAGATTTACTACGTATAGGGGGGATGCTAGTGGGAACAGCGTCCGGTTGTGGACGCCGTTTCTAATCACGTCCATACGGGGGACGCTGCTCATAACAGCGTCTAGACTCTGGTAAAGCCGTGACTGCCCGTTGGTCCAATCCACCGCACGCGCGAGGACGATTCGCAGTGTCGCCATTGACACTACGCTGCTGAACAGCAAGCGAAGTCTCCGTTCATGCTGGCTCATGTTCTTGTGATTGGGGTGCTGCTGGTTGTAGCCGGGAAAGGCTAATGCGCGAACGAGATGGACATCTGACGAATGGGTCCCTGACAGCGGTGTTAGGGTGGGGTTAAAGTTAGGGTAGGGTGGGGCGAGGGACGAGGGTGGTGCTGGAAGGGGGGAAGTGGGGGATCGGGTTTAGAGGGATGGTTTGGGAGGTGGCGGACCAATGGTGGGCGGCGGACAAGGGCGGACGGCAAGACGGCGGCGGACTTGCCTTTAGCTGCCTGAGTTGGGTATGGGGGATCGCGAGTGGATTTGTCTCCTCTTGTGGTCATCGTATTGACGTTCTCTAGGGATGGCTTGGTTGTCCTGAAATTTTCCCTGTCTCTGCAGAGGGAACGATAACTGCCAAATGAGCTAGTTGAGTTTTCAACATTTTGTTAAAACTCAATTGGTTCTTGATAACAGAGGAAAGTCCATCATCTTGGGGTGGACGCTTTCCAATGTTTTGTCATTAGCCACCAGTTTTATAGACAGTCTCGTTGATCTTGGCATGGTCGAAGACCAGATCTTTCAAGTAGGACCGGTTAGAATTGAAGTTACCATTATTCCCTCTATGGTAATTGTCGCATCCCAAAATTATCCTAAAATGCATAATTTATTCTTAAAAAAAGGTAAAAATCGGTTTAATGCCCTCAACATTAAAAATGTGCAATTTAAAAATTAAATGAGGCTTGGAGGACTTCTGTATATTTCTCATGGCCTAAAATTCTTAACTAAATTTTAGTGGAATTTTCTCAGACCGCCGGTTCCTCTCTGTCCTCGATGTTAATCGGCCATCACGTCTCGTCATAGGCCGTCGTCGCCGAGTCCGACCGGTGAGCTCGCCGTCTGCTGATCACCCGAGCAGAGAAGCTGAAGACGATTGATTGCATTTACAAGTCACCAGTAAAGCTAGTTCAAGTTAATTGAGATGCAATTTTCTTTTCTTTGGAAAAACATATGTTTCCTTGTTTTGTTGTTTTCGAAATGTCGGAGACTTGGAGCTAATAGGTACAGGCGTACAGCAAACCCCCTGTTTTGTATCTCAAAACACATGTGTTTGGTTCTTATCTAGTTACATAGAGACTATATATACATTGACTGTAAAGATTGGCCTTCCGTCGCCTGTCGCCACTATTCTCGAATCCCATGTAAACATAATGTGGTATGTACCACAATTCTTTATTCAATGACGGCACACACTTTGTAAATAATAACAAGGCAAGCTTTGAGGTTATCAGGTAGAACGCAGACTCAGCAGGATCCCTCAACTTACAATACATATACGACTTACAATACATATATGACTTAATTACGACACAGAATCAGAGTGGAATTATTGAAATATTCGGTTGTGCAAATACATATATAATCCACTCTGATTCTCACAAACCATTGTAGAGCATGCAGTAACGGGCAATGGCACAGGTACGTAGCTAGCTGCAGGGCATCGCATCATGGTTGGACATAGACGCCAATAGCATCGACGAGCAGTCCAGAGCGTGCGAAGAAGCCGACGACACGAGCGTCGTCCTGGAGCGGGACACTGAAGCCCGTTCCATTCGGGACACCAAACTCGTGCGTGGTAACATCCGTGACAATCTTCAGGTACGTCAGAATATCCGCTAGGGTTTGGAGCGTGCCATGAGTTCCAGAAACTTCCTTCACACGCTCGGAAAGGCCAAACTTGATCTGCATCAAGAATACTTGATTATTTACGGTCAATAATTACTACTCCCTCCGTTTTAGGTTATAAGACATTTTGACTTTGATCAAAGTCAAACTTTTAAATTTGACTAAGTTTATAGACAAATATAGTAATATTTATAATACTAAATTAGTTTCATCAAATCAATAGTTAAATATATTTTCATAATAAATTTGTCTTGGGTTGAAAATATTACTACTTTTTTTCTACAACCTTAGTCAAATTTAAAACAGTTTGACTTTGACTAGAGTCAAACCGTCTTATAACCTGAAACGGATGGAGTTGCATCTTATTGACTGTTTTATCAAGTTTATCTGACGAGTAAAATATTTCAATGTCTGCCACTAATACAGAAACTCCTATCACTATCTATATCTGCCGTGAATCGGAAGTGATAGAGAGTATATCACTGCTGTCTAGGGCATCGCATCATGGTTGGACATAGACGCCAATAGCATCGACGAGCAGTCCAGAGCGCGCAAAGAAGCCGACGACACGAGCGTCGTCCTGGAGCGGGACACTGAAGGCCGTTCCATTCGGGACACCAAACTCGTGCGTAGTAACATCCGTGACAATCTTCAGGTACGTCAGAATATCCGCTAGGGTTTGGAGCGTGCCATGAGTTCCAGAAACTTCCTTCACACGCTCGGAAGGGCCAAACTTGATCTGCATTTAGATTACTTTATTATTTACGGTTAATAATTACTGCTATCTTCGTTTTAGGTTATAAGACATTTGACTTTGATCAAAGTCAAACTTTTAAATTTAACTAAGTTTATAGACGAATATAGTAATATTTATAATACTAAATTAGTTTCATTAAATCAATAATTAAATATATTTTCATAATAAATTTGTTTTGGGTTGAAAATGTTACTACTTTTTTCCTACAAACTTAGTCAAACTTAAAACAGTACCGTCTTATAACTTGAAATGGATGGAGTAGCACATTATTGACTGTTTTATCAAGTTTATCTGACGAGTAAAATATTTCAATGTCTGCCACTAATACAGAAACTCCTATCACTATCTATATCTGCCATGAATCGGAAGTGATAGAGAGTATATCACTGCTGTCTTGTAGATTAATTAGAAGCTAGCAAGGAGTAAATACTGTATAATGCACAACACAATATTAAACTTCTAATCAAACTTGTAAAGCTTTGGCCTTCTTTGGAAAACGCGAACATATACGTTTGCAAAACCTATCAAAATGAACTGATTTCCATGCAGTTACCAATTCATATATGTGAGGCTCTTGAGTATTAATTGACTAGTTGGGGTCGATTTAATTTGTACCATACCGTGGTTGGGCTTCCGCCATCTCCACCCCATGGACCGACCACATGTTCCTGTCCGTCTGTACCAATGTAGGTGAACCCAACGGCATCGATAGCTTGTCCGCTGCGAATCGTCATGCCGGTGAGTTTGCTGGGTTTCACGGTGATGTCCTGAGCTGACCCTCCATTTCCACCCCACAGCCCAATCTTCACCAGTGCCATACTATACTCTGATAATTAAGAACCCATCAACTATTACGATATACTCCCTCCGTTTTTTAATAGATGACGCCGTTGATTTTTTCTCACATGTTTGACCATTCGTCTTATTCAAAAATTTTATGCAAATGTATAAGATATAAATCACACTTAAAGTACTATGAGTGATAAAACAACTCATAACAAAATAAATTGTAATTACGTAAAATTTTTAAATAAGACGAATGGTCAAACATGTGAGAAAAAGTCAACAGCGTCATCTATTAAAAAACAGAGGTAATACTAGCTTGTCTAGCTGTTTAATCTCGAAGAGGCGATAGATCAGGTCATCAGGCAAATACACATTGTGCAACCTTGAAGAACAACATATTAAAGCACAGAATACAAATACGAATACAACTACATATACATATAGTATTTGTTACCGTTTTGTGTGTAGTACTCGATGTCGATGCTTCTTGATATGGAATGGTTGTTGAATTGTTACTATGGTTTGGTGAGTCTACTGGGCATGGGAAGCTCATATTTATAGCTCTCACTCGGTGGATGTGCACAGACGGCCTTCTAACACGCACACTGAGCCAGGGCGTATATTAAGCGTAATGCTAAGTGTAAACTTTTATAATAAATACACAATTGAGTTAAATGTTCAAATTTGCAATTTAAAGTTCTAAATCTGGAGTTAGACGTCTTAAATTTTACTTAAAAAGTTTCATAATTTGTATTGAAAGTTTCAAATTTTGGACAGTACTTTTTAAATTATGAGTTAAACTCTTTAAGTTAAAATTTTTATTTTTTAAGTAGAAAGTTTACTCAAACTTTTCAAATATAAAATATAACTTTGTGTTGAAAAATTTCCCATCACACAATATTACTCGAATTTGAAACATATTTAGAAATAATAAAAAGTGTAAACAATCATCAAATACCAATTTTGGATAATTTTCAAGCTACTCTAAATCACTTAGAAAAATGTTTAAAAAATGGTATTACACCCATTCAGCTCGTGAGCCCACACCGTACAGGTTCACATCCTCTACCATAATGATTAATGATACTATCATTTATAAACACTGATGTGTGTAAGCAATAGGAGTCTAGAGCCTGCATACTCGTGATCGTGATTGTAATGGTAGTGAATTAATAGAGGGTCTTCACCCACACCGTACACATGTGCCGCGCTTGCGTTGTCTGCACAGCCAGCAGGGCCAATTAGTCACTCATGATGCATGTATCCATGCAAGCATGTCTTCTGTTTTTTTTCTTCCGTATCTTTTTCAATTTTTCTAATACATATGTATGCAAACTTTATATATGTACACATACAAATTTTGTATACGTGTATTTTTAGGTTGTTATATGTACGTATATAAACTTTATATACACGTATATAAACTTTGTATACACGCGTATATAAACTTTGTATACACGTATACAAAGTTGTTATATGCGTGTATACAAAGTTTGTATATGTGCTAATATAAACTTTTTTTTTATGTACTAGTATATATACACACACATACACATATTATAGTACTAGTAGTAGTATAAAATACTAGTATAGTAGTATAAAGAGGAATGATAGTATACTAGTAGTAATACAACGAGACATAAGGGGCTGGACTGACCGCGCGTGAGTCGCTAATCAGCCGTCCCCCTTCACCCACACCGTACACATGTGCCGCGCTTGCGCCAGTCACTCATGATGCATGTATCCATGCAAGCATGTCCAGTTTCTTTCCTTAATTTTTTAGACTTATCCTTTAATAATTGACTTATCCCAATAGGAAGACCCATATTTATAGCTCTGGCTTGACAGTTCATTGATGCATGCACGCACGTTCTATTTCTTTTCTCGATTTTCAGACTTAACAAATAATACATGACGAAATCGTAGTAGGGATGCCCATATTTACAGATCTGGCTCGATGGACTGTTCACAGATGCATGCATGCACGTTCATTTTTTATTTAAATTTTTAAACTTAGCTTAATAATTGGCTTATCGCAGCTTTTATTATCACTCAGCTTACTCCACATATCCTATCATATAGTTGCAACTAAAGCTCAATATAAAAACATACCAAATCATTATTCCCACATCATTTCCATTATATATATATATATATATCCCTCTTCTATATATATAGGGGATGATATATCCCTCTGTCATTTTTATAATATTTATCATACATCCATCCATGTATCCCAATGCCAAAGCGAGGATGTCATCTATATCAGTAAAGTTTATCTCCACTAATAGCAATTAAAGCTATTTTTCACTCTTCTAATTGTGCCATATAACCTCAATAAATGTCATCAATTAAATCAAAGTTTAACGCTACATATTGCCTCAAAATACCTTTGCTATTGGCCATTGGATGCAACGGCTCAGATTATTTTAGTGCTATATATTATATCGCTTACATTTACTCCTCATGCTTAACCATAATTATCTCTATTTAATCCAAAAGTCGATTGGCCACCAATGTCGTTATTGTTGAAAGACAACACTTATTTCTAAGTGTAGATAAAAAAATAAAGTAGTATATTAAATTTAGGAACTCTATGTTACAGACTACCCTTTGCGGTCTATTCATATAGACTACAAGGATAATAACCGCACCCTAGGGTTTTACATAACTAAAAGCCTTGATGGGGACATTTATAGAGATCTTACCATTTCCTAGCCTATCCGGTTCAGGCAGCCCCCATGAGCTTATCTTGGGCCATGACCGGGTCGGTGCGCCTACGGGGGCTTCGTTTGGGTTGGTCCATTTCGACCTTTTGACCCTCATAGGCTCATCATGCCTACGGCTTTGTCATACTTATGACCTATGCTATCTTGAGAGCTCTACGCCAGGTCATTAGCATGTTTGCTGGGCAAGAGGATGAGGAAGGGGACCTATTGATTTCAGGTGAACCTCGTTATCGGTGGAGGAAATCCGAAGCTGGACCGTTCCCAAAGGGGAAACGCACGCGGCATCCTCCCCAACCGCGGAGCACACATGGCTGACGAGGACCAATAATGGTGCTAGGACTGCCATCTACGCGTAGGCCCATGTCAAGAGGCGCTGGAGGCAGATCGACGGCCTGATGATAGCGCATGTCTCCAATGTCAGAGATCCCTCACTCATTCGCTGCCTGGAGTACTGGAGGCCTGGTCAAAGCAGCTGAGGGCTCCTCCGCCGGCAGTGGGGATGCCACCAGATGTCAGCCTTGTGGCTGTCTGCTTGGAGGTGAGCAGCATCTGCGTTCGATCATGCCGCTGCTTTTTTTCAAGCTACTAATGTCGCTGCTTGGACTAATTCTTTTCCCCATTTTTTTTCTGGCAAGATTCAGATGTATATGTTCCATTTTTTTCCCGATTTGAACTAGCCTTTTTCCAATTATTTTTCCCTGCAAGATTCAGATGTATATGTGGTCGCTCAGAAATTCACATGCATGTTCAATTTACAGTGTCAATATCGAAGAGGAGGAGCTTCATTCTTTTTTGTTTGATTTTCAATTTCGTGCTCCAATGATCTGCAGCTCATCCCTATCTCGATGATTACATCTTCTCCCCACAGTGAGTATTTCCGGAAGCGATTTCTTCTGTGTTCCTGCGCCTAATAGAGATTTTTGGAATCGGGAATTAGTACTAATATTTCCGTTTGATTCCACACCAGCCCATTCAGAGTCAATTTGTGATGACCAAGTGGATCCCCTTTCGTCTACTGTAGTTTGCGCAGTACCTCTCAGCTGAATCAGGATGTTTTTTTCATTAGATTTTTTTTCTCCATTCTGCAAGCGATTCGACCCTAACTCCAACAATTCAACTAATATAAATGGGTACACGAGCAATGGTGAATGAGCTCCTCTGAAACCAGATTAGGTCTACAAAATTCCTGCATGTGTTTTTTTTTTCATTCTGAACATAGCACTATGCAATCAATATCATGGATTTAAGTTAATTCACATCTATATTGGTTTAGATTTAGTCAGGTTTCGTGCAGGAGATCAAAAGAGGGATTATGAGTGGATTCAAAGGTTTAGTGTTGAGGAATCCAGAACACACTGTAGGCTACTGTCCCTAATTGTTGCTGCGGCTTCAAATAGCTAGTTTATCTTTGAGAATAATCATGACACCAGCACCAAAAGAACCCAGAAAAACCATGAGATTCTTGTTAGTGAGCAATATCATTCTGGTAGTACTGTTTACTTTCTGTTTTTTTCAAATATTATATCTCCTGTAACTGATTTGTACTAATGCTTGTTTAGCTTTCTTGATTCGAGCCCTGCTTTGCCTTGTGTATTGAAGCTCACTCACTACATAAAAAGCACAATAACTGAAGATAATTTGCTTCTAATCATGTCATGCATACATCTTCACTGAAATTCTACAGGGTGCTATGGATAGATGATGGACCGGCATGACCCAATTATGGGTGCACTGGGATGTTGCTTTCTCTTGTGGAATACTCTGTAAAATTGAGCTTGACTACCTATTAATTGTTTTTGGTGGTGCTGCCCAATATTGTGTCATTTGTCCAATTCATTCTATTTTATGAACTACTATCATTGACAGGCTACTATATTTATTGCCTGAAATGTTTATTATGGAGATGCACGTGCCTAAAATGTTTTCATGATATGCATTGTGTTTGCGTATGTTTCAGATGGAATGTTGAGAACCATCGATGTAATAGTAATTTAGTTACTAAGAGATAGTATGTTTGAGAACCATCGGTGTAATATTGACTTCGTTACTAAGAAATTTGATAGCAAGATTAATATGTTATGTTGAGAACCATTGGTGTAATTTAGTTACTAAGAGACAAAATATTGAGAAAAATCAGTGTAACAATAACTTGGTTACTAAGAGAAATTTTGTGGCAAGATCAATATGTTATGTTGAGAACTATCGGTGTAGTAGTAATTTAGTTACTAAGAGATGTTATACGAACCAATTGGGATTACTACTATCCTAAGTAATTTATTTGCTAAGAGAAGAGCTAAGAACGAACTGAGAATAATTCAAAGTAATTTATTTGCTAAGAAAAGAGCTAAGAACGAAGCGAGAATAATTCATTTACTGACAGGAAGAACCAAATTGAGAAGGGCTGAAACAACTTGGGAGTAATCCATTTACTGAGAGAATGAATAAATTTGGGAGTGCGGGAGTGTTAGTAACTCAGGTACTCATAGGTTGACAGACTCAGTAATCTTATTACTAATAGGACAATCACGAAAGAAGTGCGGGAGGAAAGAAAAAAAGTGCGGGCCAGTTCTACAAGATTGATGGTGTGGGGAACCTTTTGATAGTAACTTGATTACTTATTGAACAAAAACCACTTATAGTAATTGATTTACTTACTGAAAGAAATTTTTGGAGAGGGAGAGATGGGGGAGTTTGTGCGG
>CM020184.1:1225823-1254635 GCA_009805545.1 Oryza longistaminata
GGGAGCGCGGCGCGGCGCTGGAGGCCGCGACGGCGTGCACGGGCGTGTACGGCAAGGGCGTGATATATCCCTCTGTCATTTTTATAATATTTATCATACATCCTCCATGTATCCCAATGCCAAAGCGAGGATGTCATCTATATCAGTAAAGTTTATCCCCACTAATAGCAATTAAAGCTATTTTCACTCTTCTAATTGTGCCATATAACCTCAATAAATCTCATCAATTAAATCAAATTTTAACGCTACATATTGCCTCAAAATACCTTTGCTATTGCCCATTGGATGCAACGGCTCAGATTATTTTAGTGCTATATATTATATCGCTTACATTTACTCCTCATGCTTAACCATAATTATCTCTATTCAATCCAAAAGTCGATTGGCCACCAATGTCGTTATTGTTAAAAGACAACACTTATTTCTAAGTGTAGATAAAAAACAATAAAGTAGTATATTAAATTTAGGAACTCTATTTTACAGACTACCCTTTGCGGTCTATTCATATAGACTACAAGGATAATAACCGCACCCTAGGGTTTTACATAATTAAAAGCCTTGATGGGGATATTTATAGAGATATTCTTACCATTTCCTAGCCTATCCAATTCAGGCAGCCCCCATGAGCTTATTTTGGGCCATGACCGGGTCGGTGCGCCTCCAGGGCTTCGTTTGGGTTGGTCCATTTCGACCTTTTGACCCTCATAGGCCCATCATGCCTACGGCTTTGTCATACTTATGACCTATGCTATCTTTGGAGCTCTTCGCCAGGTCATTAGCATGTTTGCTGGGCAAGAGGATGAGGAAGGGGGCCTATTGATTTCAGGTGAATCTCGTTATCGGTGGAGGAAATCCGAAGCTAGACCCAAAGGGGAAATGCATGCGGCATCCTCCCCAACCGTGGAGCGCACGTAGCTGACGAGGACCAATAATGGTGCTAGGACTGCCGACGTGCACCAGGAAAGATGGAGCTGTCTCCCGAACCAAGCGGCGCGTCAGGGCTTACCAGCGCCGCACCATGCGCGGCGTGCACTACAGTCCCGCCCGCCGTCGATGGACAAAAGCAGTCATAGTCACCAGTCAACACCAGTAGGACACTCGACCAATCCAAAAACAAACCATGAATCCTTCACTATTGATTGGGCCTGAATCGAATTAGATGGGCCTCACGTGGTCCAAGCTATTACCTGGGCCTCTGGTGCTTCCTACGTATGAGATAATGGTTGAGCTACTTTCAATCGGAGTGTGCTGCATTTTCTTCATCTGACGGCTGAGAAGCGGTCTAATTCACTGATCCAATGGTTGAGAACTGATGATGACATGAAACATTGAGGTTTACGCTTTAGGATCTTATTTGTAATTAGTAGGTAATAACGTTATAGAAGAAGGGATTAGTTGCCCATGGATAGTGATACCAATATGAGAAACACACAAGTGAGCGGACCAGGTGCTGTGAACATGTACAAATGACCCCAACTTATTGTAGTAAATATTAAAGAGTCAACTGGGGGAACATACATCACCAACTTATTGTACTACGGACCGGTGTAACACGTACACAGACACAATGGGGGGGATTGCATGAAGTACAACAACACCATGGCACATTATTTCGTAGATATGGTAGTAGGTAGTAATTCTTTGACCACTGGGAATCAAGGGTGGACGTAGATGCCAATTGCGTCGATAAGCGTTCCAGACCTTCCGAAGAATCCAACGACATGGCCAGAGTCTTGCAGTGGAATGCTGAATTCCTTTCCATTTGGGACTCCAGCCTCGTATGTATTATTAGCACTTGTCACAATCTTAAGATAGGTGACAATGTCAGCCAGATCATAGACTGGACCATGGGTTCCAGAAATCTCCTTGATCTGCTCAGAGGAGCCCAGTTTAATCTGCAGTAACATCGTTTAATTTGTTGGATTATTTCTGCTATTATAGGAATCACCTTGTAAATTAAGTGCTTAACCTTAATTAAGCAGTGTAAATTACCTCTGTAGAGGTGCCTTCGCCCCCACCCCATGGACCAATGGCATATTCCTGTCCATCCACACCGATGTAGTTGAAGGCAATGGATCTGATTGCATCTGAGCTGTAGATTGTCACGCCTAAAAGCTTCTTGGGTGGCACACTGATGTCCTGAGCTGACCCTCCATTTCCGCCCCACGGACCAATCTTCACCAGCGTCATACTCTGTTTAGTAAATACAAAAGCACATCTTAGTAAATTCAAACATGATTTTTCAGGTTAGCTTGTTTGAACTTTGAAGTTGTAAAATTTTGCCTAAATATAAATTATTTTGGAATCGTCAAGTTTGCTCACCGTATTCCCACTCAGTTTTGTTCAGATATAAATCAATTTGAATGATCGCACACTAACATATATGGTATTGTTTCCGAAATGTGTAGGGGTAACATGATCATTTCTATGGTTTTTAATTAATTTGCACAAGTAATTTGAATCCGAACGAGTGCTTTTGTACTTTCACAAAACAATAGCAATGATGTGACCATCTGATTTTTAATAACCGCACCCTAGGGTTTTACATAACTAAAAGCCTTGATGGGGACATTTATAGAGATCTTACCATTTCCTAGCCTATCCGGTTCAGGCAGCCCCCATGAGCTTATCTTGGGCCATGACCGGGTCGGTGCGCCTATGGGGGCTTCGTTTGGGTTGGTCCATTTCGACCTTTTGACCCTCATAGGCCCATCATGCCTACGGCTTTGTCATACTTATGACCTATGCTATCTTGAGAGCTCTACGCCAGGTCATTAGCATGTTTGCTGGGCAAGAGGATGAGGAAGGGGGCCTATTGATTTCAGGTGAACCTCGTTATCGATGGAGGAAATCCGAAGCTGGACCGTTCCCAAAGGGGAAACGCACGCGGCATCCTCCCCAACCGCGGAGCACACATGGCTGACGAGGACCAATAATGGTGCTAGGACTGCTGACGTGCACAAGGAAAGATGGAGCTGTCTCCTGAACCGAGCGGCGCGTCAGGGCTTACCAGCGCCGCACCATGCGCGGCGTGCACTACAGTCCCGCCCGCCGTCGATGGACAAAAGCAGTCATAGTCACCAGTCAACACCAGTAGGACACTCGACCGATCCAAAAACAAACCATGAATCCTTCACTATTGATTGGGCCTGAATCGAATTAGATGGGCCTCACGTGGTCCAAGCTATTACCTGGGCCTCAGGTACTTCCTATGTGTGAGATAATGGTTGAGCTACCTTCAATCGGAGTGTGCTGCATTTTCTTCATCCGACGGCTGAGAAGCGGTCTAATTCACTGATCCAATGGTTGAGAACTGATGATGACATGGAACATTGAGGTTTACGCTTTAGGATCTTATTTGTAATTAGTAGGTAATAACGTTATAGAAGAAGGGATTAGTTGCCCATGGATAGTGATACCAATATGAGAAACACACAAGGGAGCGGACCAGGTGCTGAACATGTACAAATGACCCCAACTTATTGTAGTAAATATTAAAAAGTCGACTGGACAACATATATCACCAACTTTATTGTACTACGGACCGGTGCAACACGTACACAGACACAATGGGGGGATTGCATGAAGTACAACAAGACCATGGCACATTATTTCGTAGATATAGTACGTAGTAGTGGGTAATTCTTTGACTGCTGGGAATCAAGGGTGGACATAGATGCCAATTGCGTCGATAAGCGTTCCAGACCTTCCGAAGAATCCAACGACATGGCCAGAGTCTTGAAGTGGAATGCTGAATTCCTTTCCATTTGGGGCTCCAGCCTCGTATGTATTATTAGCACTTGTCACAATCTTAAGATAGGTGACAATGTCAGCCAGATCATAGACTGGGCCATGGGTTCCAGAAATCTCCTTGATCTGCTCAGAGGAGCCCAGTTTAATCTGCAGTAACATCGTTTAATTTGTTGGATTGTTTCTGCTATTATAGGAATCACCTTGTAAATTAAGTGGTTAACCTTAATTAAGCAGTGTAAATTACCTCTGTAGAGGTGCCTTCGCCCCCACCCCATGGACCAATGGCATATTCCTGTCCATCCACACCGATGTAGTTGAAGGCAATGGATCTGATTGCATCTGAGCTGTAGATTGTCACGCCTAACAGCTTCTTGGGTGGCACACTGATGTCCTGAGCTGACCCTCCATTTCCGCCCCACGGACCAATCTTCACCAGCGTCATACTCTGTTTAGTAAATACAAAAGCACATCTTAGTAAATTCAAACATGATTTTTCAGGTTAGCTTGTTTGAAGTTGTGAATTTTTGCATAAATATAAATTATTTTGGAAACGTCAAGTTTGCTCACCGTATTCCCACTCAGTTTTGTTTAGATATAAATCAATTTGAATGATTGCACCCTCACGAACAAATATGGTATTGTTTCCGAAATGTGTAGGGGCAACCTGATCATTTCTATGGTTTTAAATTAATTTGCACAAGTAATTTGAATCCGAACGAATGCTTTTGTACTTTCACAAAAGCAAACATATACTTTCACAAAAAAATAGCAATGATTTGACCATCTGATTTTTTTTTTTTTAGAATCAGTCGCCCGGTTTGTAGCTTCATCGAATCTCTATGCATGCGTGGTAATATTTATTGGAATGTTTTTCCAACTGTAAAATGATAGAATCTAATTGCATGTAACTAGAACTAGTTGAGCTTAAAAAAAAGAAAAAAGAAAAGAACGAAAGAAAGGAAAACCTTAAGCAGAGCTAGCTAGAACAACATCAAAAAAATGCAGAGAACTGCTATGCTTTCATACCTTCGTGGTCGCTTAAATTTCCTTGTAATGATTATCAACTGTGTGTAGTTGTGTAGGGGAATGGGGATACTACCCTCTATTTATAGTGCTTGTGTTATGCCTAACATCCAATGTACTGTATCAACTGCATCCGTGTACGTAATCTTTCATGCATGTGCTCCATCTTTTGTTGGACTTTATAATATTCTACACATTTATCCATCTATCCTTCATTCTGAAGCCGCCGTCATCAAGCCTTGGTTTTTGACAAGCTGGTGAGTGATAACATTAAAGGCTACCTTATTGTAGATAATGCTGCTAGCTACTTCCTCCGTTTCATAATATAAGTCATTCTAGCATTTTCTACATTCATATTGATGCTAATGAATCTAGATAGATATATATTTATTAGCTTTAATATAAATGTGAGAAATGCTAGAAATAGAATGACCTACATTCTGAAACGGAGGGAGTAACTGAATGTCCCTGCACGGAGTTTGACCAAGCGAGCCAAGCTCACTCAGCGCCACGTCTGCCAATTAAAGAAGCCTCATGTCCAAATTCATACCACTCTGTTATCACCGGTACAGGTGTTCCTTTAGGGACATGCAGTTTTGGACTTGTTTTAAGTAAGTCAAAGTTTAATAACATTAATATCTTTCTAAATATTTAGATATCTTTGAATAATAGAATTTGATATTATCTTTGTTTCAAAGAGCACAGAGCTTTCAGCTCGAAAGACCACGCGTTACAGATCTTGATGGATAGCAAGCAAACTAATTATAACACCAGCCTAAAGACGAATGTAACACTATCAAATTGACGGATATCTGCTTAACCGTTGTTTTGAGCAGCACCTGCATGTTGCAAGCAATCCTCATCCCTCCTCAATGCTGAAAAAAACGACCCCAGAAATAGCGTCCGATCATTCTGTTGATCGATACTCACACACATCATCGCCAGCATCGATCAACAAACGGAAGCAGATGGTACCGCCGGAGAGTAACTAAATTATAAATAAGGTGTGCCAACGCTAAATTCCACCCATGATCTCTAATGCATGAGGGAAGGTTTTTCGGAGCACACCCCATGGAGGATACGACGTGATTTACCACCGTCCCTTGTCTGAAAGCTAGAGTAAGGTGTTCCTCTAGAGATTGATATGTATGGAATAGCAGAAAAGAACGCAATAACGACATCTTCGAGGAGAGGAAACACACTTAGCCGTGTTCAAAACTAATCCCTCCTTTCCTCGTGCACGTAAAACATAGCAACTCATTAGTGTATGATTAATTAAGTATTAGCTATTTTTTTTTTTAAAAAATGAATTAATATGATTTTTTAAAGTAACTTTCCTATTGAAAATTTATAAAAAAACACACCGTTTAACAGTTTGAAAAGCGTGTGCGTGGAAAAAGTTGAATGTGAGTTGGGAAAACGTGACACAGTGGTATGGTTTCAATTTTTCCAAATTCGAGTGGCATGTAGCCGATATCGTGAATAGCAGTGACATTTACCTAAAATAGTATATTTGTAGTGGCATGAATCCAATTAACTCTAAATATAATTATACTACTATATAATTATCACTATGTTTTGAATTTTTTATTTGGAAGAATTGTAAAACAAAATAAAAAAGGGAAAGGGAAATCATATAAACAAGGGGAATTCTAGGGGCTACCTACAAATCGGACGCCCGATTTTTTTTTTTTTACAAAAATTGGGCGTTGTTCCACCAAGTAGATCGGAATTGTTTCACTAAGTAGATCGAAAATGTTTCAATCGTTTAAAAAGATGAAACACAACTAAATCACCTCATGAAACATTTTGCTACAATGTATGAAACAATGGTTTTTGAAGTTGTTTCACTATATATAAAAATAATATTTCAGCAAATAGCAAAAGGATGTTTCAATTCACCGCAAGATTTAATCTATACACAGTGAAACAACACAAGTATACTTACTGAAATATTGTTGGTGGAAAAAAAAATTTGAAACGGATTCCTTTAATAAAGCGTTTCTGTAATATGTGAGTGATTTGTTGTAACGACGCGTGTGGTGGGACGCGTGGTGAGATGGTGTGGAGGCACGGGTGGCGCGGCGCCCATTTTTTTAGCGCCCGTCGGACGCCCGACTCGGGGCATTTCCAGAAATTCTACCGTTCTCGAAAAATACCATTGGTACTTATCTGGTACTGTAAGACCACATTCCATATATAAACAATGGAAAATAAGAGATGGTTAGCTGAACGTGCAAAAGCAGACAATGCATTAGGCGTGCATATGCACCAGGGTCCAATACAAATCAATCAAACAAAGTGCATATGGCACTGAAAATCATAGGCACTGAAACTATGACGTGCACGGATGAATGACTATTCTCTTTTCTGGCCAATCGGAGAATTCCTACACGCCATCCATCGGGTTACGCGGTGCTACCATGATTGATTGACTCCCTTAATTCCTACACTGAAACTCATAATATTCTTGTTTCCTGGACACGTCACAAGCTGGACTCATGCACCATTCCACCATGATTGATTGACTCCCTTAATTATTAATTGGGACCACCTATTCTGCAATCACTTAAAATTTTGGATTTTTTTTTCAGTCGATTCTGTGCGCCATCAGATCTACATCCAACGGCAGTGCTGAAAAAAAGAAAAGGAGCTTGTGCAAAAGGAAAAAGAAAGGAATAAGTTAAACGACCGTCACTAAACTTTACGTCGAGTCTGTATGACATCCCTAATTTCTAATGTTAGAAATTTTCACCTCTCAAATGTTCAAAACAGTGCAATCAAGATCCCATGACAGTATGTATGGGTGGTTTTGCTGACGTGGCATCCTAATCAGCAATCTGGTCCCACATGTAATATGTGGGGCCCACATGTAAGTGAGAAAAAAAAAGTGGGGTTAACAATCCTAATCAGCAATCTCCTACTCTTTTCCTTTTTCTCTTCTTCTCTTTAGTTTTATTTTTGCACAAAGGAGGGAGCGGCAACTGGCGGCGGCGTCGCGGCGAGCGTACGGAGCAGGCGAGCGAGCGCGGCTGCAGTGGCGGGCGAGGGGGGCGCGCCTCCGTGTCTCTAGGCCACCGCGCCATGCGCTTGCTTACTTGCCCATGTCAACTCCACCAATTCAACGACATCATGACATGCCATGACTCCAAATTAATCCGGCTCCGGAGCAGGTGGCCAGAGCAGCGCAGCTGCGAGCGTGCAGCCGGTGGAGCGGAGCAGCGGTGACAAGCGGCTAGAACAGGCAGGCGAGCGCGCGGCGGCCGGAGCTTGCAAGCGAGCGCGTGGCTGGCGCAGCAGAGCGGCGGCGACCAGGCCATCTGCCGCTGGCTGCGCATCGAGAAGATTGGAGAGGAAAGGAGAAGAGAAGAGACGAAAGAAAAGAAAAGAGAAGAAATAAGATATGTGGGTCTCATATTTCTTTCATCTCACTTACATGTGGACCCCATATTTTTATTTATTTATTTTTACTAGGATACCACGTCAGCAAAACCACCCATATATACTGCTTTGGGACCTTGATTGCATGGTTTTGAACATTTGAAGGGTGAAGATTTCTGGTATTGGATATTAGGGATGTCGACATGTCGTACAGACTCGACATAAAGTTGTTGGACGGTAGGTGAACTTATTCCAAAAGGAAACAAAAGGGGGTGTCGAGTCCATAGTGCTATTTTGGGAACCACGTTCGAAGGTCTAGAACAAGCCCACCATTTTGTTTTCACCTCATGTTAATGTTAAAATTTGGTAAGATTGGATTCCGTTAAGGAAAAATCACAATTAACGGATGGAAAGCTTATCCATAATAGACCGAGTTCAAAAAGAAATCATGAAGACCATGATATGGCAACTTGGTTTATCTATTAATTAGGCAAGGTTTAGTAACTGCCTTTTTATCTTTAGGAAAGAGCGTTTAGGATCCGATCAGAACTTATATCTCTTCGTTTATCTTTAGAACAATTTGAGTCGTGTCCGATTAGGACTCTTATCGGTCTATGGGTATAAAATATAAATATGTACATCTGGAGTCATTGTAAACTATCTCGACAAATCAACATATTTACTTTCGGCGCATCGCCACCCTCTCGCGAGGTTTTATTTCGACGAGTTCTTATTTTCGTGCATGGGCTGCATCGATTGAGTTCAACCTCCGGCTAATCGGGCCGACGCAAGTGTTGCCTATATGGTAATATCATCTCTATCATTAGTTCCATTACTGTTTATAGTCACATTGGTTTAGTTAGGACTTCCTCGGTTAGTTCCGATATTCTGATCAAGTTAATGTTTCTTTAAACATAATATCTTGTCAATCTCATCTGATGTGTTAAATTTCTCTTTCATGGTTTTACTGTCTTGGTTAAATTTAATACATGACCGCTTTGGTTGGCTCATATTGGCTTGCTTGAATCTATCAGGCAATTATCAACCTTATGATGCATCGGTTGTGGCAGCGTTATGGACATCTGGTCTTCGACAGCGGCGTAGTTGTCCTCGCACCTCAACTTCTAATAGTCGAGTTACGACTACAACTGGTCTTCAACCAGCGGCGTAGCAGTCCTCGCTCCACGTCTTCAAGTGGTCGAGTATGTTTACGTACCTGGTCTGCGACCAACAATTGTAGCGGTTCTCCTACTGCTTCCGCGAAGTGATCGAGTACAACTACACACCTGGTTTTGGCCCCTGGTGGTAGCCATCTCATCACCCCATTTGCATCATTTTCTGTAAGTATTTATGCATATAAATGTGCAATATTTGTCCATTGATTCTCTTTTTCTTATATCATCTTGTCTCGAAGTCGATCCTACTGTCATTTTACGCTAGTTTGACACGCCAGAGTGGATAAGGTGATGTCAGGCATTGCAGAGCCAAATGACCATGTCATATTTGGTCACGTCAGAGTGGTGCATGGCACCGTACTAACTAAGCCGCATAACCGGGAATTGGTTTTCCCAACGTCACAGCTAGGGGTAGGTAATCGCAGCTTTAGCTTGGTTTGTTATAAGATTTTAAGCCGCCTATGTGGAAAAACGACTTTTCCATAAAGACAGCTATGGACTAGGAAGAGTACCATACTCCGATTACTGAGGGCAGCTCTAGCGAGACCGCGAGAGTACTTTTTTATTGTCACGTGCAAATTCAATTTATTTTCAATTTTCAAATTCACATTATATCATGTTACCCTTGAGCGTTCGCTCGGGGGCTCTTTCTATCTAACAATCTATTCTGAGTATTGATTTCAGAAAAGTCAGATATCAGAACAGTCAACTCAGATTTTAGGGCTTTGTCGCAGGCTCTACAGCTTCTCGATTATCCAAGAACGGTTGGTGGAGTTCGACAAGGATTATGGAATAAAACAACGGTTTGCCCGCCAAGACGAAATTTCTTGACTTCAACCCAAATTCTCGATCAAGGCTGGGCAGGGAATTTAGTCGCATACTCCGCACCTTCTCGGTCGTCCGAGAACATCAACTCGTTCATTTGCATCGAAGTCGGGGGCTATTGTCAAGGTTATGGATAACACATACGCAATAATAGTCGACTAAGCTCGGTGGGGTCCATCTTATACCAAGTCTTATACGGAATCATACCTCGTATATAGAATGAGTTCCGGATAAGGAAGGACAAGTAGAGTTCTATATGGAAACTATAAGGACCACTCCGATCGTATCTATACTTGTCTCCCTAGTTCTACTTGGTGTTTACACGTAAATTTTCACAAAAAGTTGCCAACACTTGGATAAGGGGACATCTATGGGTATAAATACAAGACCCCCTAGGGGGATGCCAGTACAACCCAGGAGAGAAAACAATCAGAATAGACACCAATGCACACCGCCAAATGCCAACATTAGAGATAAGCCTAGACATACCCAATCTAGTGCCGCGGAGGCCAACAAGAGGGATCTAGCGCAATCTCTGATCTCGCCGGGTTCGTATTCGAGCAGGAAGACAACCATGTCGTTGACTACGTGTTGGAGATCCATGCCGCCAGGTCAATGACAGCTAGATAGGTTATCCCAAATATTGTACTCGTGTGATTCTGATGAATAAGAGCAACACCGGCTTCGGCCAATAGGAGTAGGGCTATTACCTTGCGGATAAGGGGCCCGAACCTGTATAAAAATACTTGTCTTTGTCTCTTTTACCTCAATCTCGCATATACCCTGGTATCAACGATCCCCATACCATGCAAATACCATAGTCGTGATATACAACATCGATAGGTTGGATTCGACCTATGCGATTGCTTTCGTAAGTTAGATTTATTTAAGTCAGTAGGCATCAATCATTGTTTTATCGGGGTTTCAGTCGATGAGTCATCTGGATATTGTTTAAGTGTTGCATCGGCTTATAAGGATTATATACAAGTTGGTTTTAGCTGATAGTAGTAAAAGTTTTATTGATTATTTAATCATTTGGATTTAACATTGGATCTTCAGCCGATTCTACATCAAGCTATCGGCTATCAGCTGACACGTATCTCCTTTAGGGCTCCTTTGAATCAAAGGATTTATGTAGGAATTTCATAGGATTCAAATCCTATAGGAAATTTTTCTATTTGGCCCTTGATTAAAAGGATTGAAGCTTTCCAAATCCTATGAAATTCCTATGGAATGGCACATTGCATGTAGATTTTGGAGGAAATTTAGCAAGAGCTCCAACCTCTTGGAAAATTTCCTTTGAGTCTATCTCTCTCCTCCGATTCCTGCGTTTTTTCTGCGCTCCAATCAAACTACCATTCCTGTGTTTTTCCTATGTTTTGCAATCCTCTGTTTTACACTTCAATTCCTGTCAGAATCCTGTGTTTTTCCTATTCCTCCGTTTTTTTCTACCCTGCGATTCAAAGGGGTCCTTAATCTGGCACTACACTTCCTGCCTGTCTTGCCCTCCTCTCTTGATGATGATTTCAGTGGTACAGTTTTATATGCTCACCATTTTTGACAATGTTGCAGATCCATCTGTTATGCTAGCAAGTCAGTATTAGGTTTTACTCGCTTTGTCGACTCTTTTTTTTTCCCAAGAGAACGGGCAAGGAGTTCATGCAATTCATTATAGAAGAAGAGAATTGATCTACTTTATAAGGGAAACCGGACCCAAAAACCTTACAACGGCATGGTTAATTTGTGGAAGTGAAAATCCTGGTATTGACAAACTAAACATAAAAACTAAGTACAGCCGTCCATCAAGGAAAAAACTCCTAAAACGATGTCTTCAATAAGGACACGCCGACCAAACGGCGACATCGCCCGATCCTACGAATCTAGGTTTCCACCCGGAGAAACCCTTTGATGTGGAGTTGAACAAGGGCTTCAATAGTAACGCCTTCAAGAAGGTGAACGGTGCTCGAGAGCGTCGCCGTTGCTAGCATCGGCAAGCCGAGCAAGGCTTTCACCTTGGAGTCTCATTTAAACAAAGCAACCACAATGGAAGCCACCAAATGCCACTTGCACACCGAAGGTATCTGTTATATGCACACAACCACCTGCACACCATTGACGACCTGCTCAGCCACCACGCCGGATCGACAAAGCTCACTGGTGCCACCCGGACTCCATCGCCATCGATTCGCACTGGCCTCATGCTAGGACGCACGGAGCTGTCGGAGAGGCGTCGGATCTAGGCCTACGCGGCTAGATCTGGCCGTCCTCGCGCAGCCCTCGCCGCCAAAACTACAATGGCGAGAGGAAGTTAATCCGTGTGACCTTGGCCCTTCTTCCATATGGCAACCAGCCCAAAGGCATTGCATATGTATAAGACTAATCACAGGTTCTCAAGAATCAATCATATAGTTGGTTTTTCATCCTCAATGCGGGTATTCTTGAGTATATGCTTGTTGTAGTTTTAGGTATGAGAACATCGATGTCAAGCAACTACAAAGCTGCGCATGCGTTATTAGTACTGCAATATGTGGCAATCACAGTATATTTGGAGTGAATATTCTTCGCACTTGCCTTATTGGACCGTGCATAAGCTGAGGCTAATCGATGCATTTGTTAAACTTTGCTATTGTTAAGGTTATAGGCAATTTGTTTCTGACGTCAGACTCGGCATATAGTTATGGGGTAAGCTGAGGCTGCAGATGGAAAGATTGGGAAAAGCAATCTTTGAAAAAGTGTGCGTGCTCTCATCCGGTTCTCTTACAAGGACCTGTTCCTGCTAACGAGAAGGGTTATATTACACAGACCGGAGATTAACTTGCTCCTTTGGCTTGTACGCAGGACGTATGGAGAGAGTGGTAACAGAGAGATGCTGATAACAGATGTATACAAGTGAGTGGTAAGTTGCTCGATATGAAGAGAGGAAGCTCTGTTACACATGAATCAAAGGCAAGGATGACGGCCGCAGGTTCAGTTGCTGAGGGAGATTTGTTAGTAGATTGGTGCCCCGCTTCGTTTCGACAAGGACGAGTATGTTATTGTGCAATTACATGGCTGCTGTCGACGTAAAGGAGAGCTTCTAGTTGGTGTATTGAATCATATGCCAAAAATGGAGAGCATCTGATAAATACTTTGACGGACGCTGAATAACCAACAAAAACCTAGATTGGTATGCTCTCAAAAATACTCCTATCAAACTAGTCCACTAGACAGCCCGCAAGAGAAAGTAAAGGAACACCGCTGCCGAGACTTTCATGAGTAGACCCATGAGTACCTAGGTTTTTTGGTTTGGTTATATGGCATCTCAGGTTAGGCAACTTAGATGATATTCTTATTCAACGGCATTCCCGAGTTTGCATAGGTGAGCCTGTATGGAAGTACGATGTGACACACCGGAGAGAAGACTAGAAGCCACATTAGGCGACGAGCCATTTTCTAAGTCGAACGAGAAGTCGCCAACATATGGGATATCCTCCAAGCCAAAATTAGCTCTGTAACTTAGGTAAACATATACTTGTGAAAAAGATCAACGCTGCCCATACATATGAACATGACCATACCTCAGGCAATTGTAACTCTGGCCCTCATTTCTCTTGCCTCTATATCAGATTCATCCGCTGGACACTCATTTCACTGCCACTTCCGACTTTGATTTTGTAAGCACTCCTTGTAACACTTCTGGCTAAAATTTATTCCTCCGGATGCACAAGCATATAGCTCTACTCTGTACGTTCTGAGATTCGCGTTCCAGGTACCCAATGGCGAGACTCGAGCGCTCTTAGTGTGTTGGGGTCACGACCACGGCTCGAGTGACATAAGTACTTCAACTTTTCTCCCATATTCTCTCCTTCCCTCCATCGCACGCTCAGCATACCGGTCCTCGTTCTTCGGCCCGTCTCGATTTGACCGTACAACCTTGACCCTTAACAATAGCAAGTACTATATGTTGGCAGTAACGCGATAGCGCACATGTGATTATCAAAACTTGGATTGTGGCTTTGGGCTATACATGCGAGGCTAGGCTCTTGGTAGTCGCGCGCGCCGCAATCCTCGACGCTTCCTGACATCGATTACCGAGCTGGTTGGTTCAGTCTACCAAAACACAACGCCACGTAGTTGATGTGTATCAAGATAAGTCCCTCGTTGAGGATGAAAAAACCAACATATGATTCATGTGTGCGAGAACCTGTGAATAGGTCATAAGTGGTGTGTAAGCAAGCCCTTGGCGGTTTGGGCCATTGAAGAGGGGCCCAGGTCACAACAGCTGATTACTTCCTCTCGCCATTGTAGTCCACCCATACTTGCTTGGCATCGAAAAGAAGCAAGAGTAGGTTGCAGAAGTACACATTCTTGTCATCACTAATAGCCAGCGTTGTAGAAATCCACGGCCTAGTCATTGATGTCCATGCCAACATGGTTGGTCCGTTGATGTCTTGCCTATCGTCTGTTTATGGCCAACAGGTGCCTCAAGCTCACGGCAAAGGATATGGTTGCTTGGTGCCGTTGTTCTCTTGTTGAGGAGGCCAGAAACTGGTTGAAGAAGGGTCGTTCTGCGCAGAAGCTTTCTTGGTTCGGGGAACGAAGAAGGTGAGGCCTGCGCGCTCATCCGGGGGCGATAGAACGGATGGCAAACACGAAGGAGGCGGAGAAGGATCGCACCACTCGTACCATTGGAACCACGCTCGTGGAAGCGCAGCGGTGGTTTGGGTGGCATCGCATGGGACCTTATGGACGCTGTGCCGTTGCCATTGGTCGCGCTGGAGGAGGCCATTTGGGTGACCTGGCCATATTCATACTCCGCCGCCGGTCTTCCTTCCTCGCTCGCCGCCCTTCTCTTCCCCTCGACCTTTCGGGATCTGGAGCGGAGCGGCGAAAGCACGGCCGGCGACGAACCGAGCCGGCCTGCCGTCGCCATCCGCGCACTTCCGTGCCGCCGCCGTTGACGAGGATGTTCGTGCCTGGAAGAAGCCAGAGTATGAGGAATGGAGTCGCACCTCGCGTCTCGGCAGGGCTGGGGTCGCAGGGGAAGGAGCCAGCGGAAGTGAACTAGGCTGTAGACGCCAAGGAAGCAGAGAGGATGTTTTGGTACTGATTGCTGATGCCCATGCTCTGGAAAATTGGATGAAGCTAGTTTGCTGCTCACGTCAACGAGGTGTAGGTGCAGGCCGCGTGGACACCTTTGGTTGCCTGCAGTTGCATTCTTATATTATAGGCAGAATTATATACATAAGACCAGTGGGCCACCTAGAGATTTTATGCCAGCTGAACCGTGCACCTCGAGCTGTTTATGACTGTTAATCTACGTCCGATCACGCTGAGAATATGGTCAGCAAGTACATTAGTTCAGTCTTTCAGACAACTATACAACGTGAGACGCATCGGCTAATCATACAACGTTTTATGGCTTCTCATAATCTAACCAACTGGGAACACGCCATTGGATTAAATTAAGTTTATTCTTTGCATCGGAGTAATTGGTTCAAGTTCGACGTTGAGCTTTTGAGCTATTGCAAGTTTAGCGAGAGCCCAACTCTGGCCCTGGTCTCACAAATATAACAATAGGCATTCTAGAGAAAAATGGAATGGAACAAACAGAGACTATGTATGGAATGGTTCAGTCTATTCAGAATTTAACGACATCCATCCAATCATATTTCTCCAACACTAACTTAATTCACAGAAGGAACAAGCTCTTTTCGGCAGTATATTAATATGTTAAAACTTTAACTCCCAAATAGTTTTCGAAACTCTTACATAAGGTGATTCAGTCACAGTAGTGTTTCTTTCTTTTAGTGATTACCAGCGTCACATTATGGACATGTGCAATTAGTCGAAAAAAGAACAGTAGTTTCGTAGTCGTCAAAGATTCCCTATAGAAAGCGACGGAGAACGGTTTTCTCGCGCTTAAACCATCTCTGGGGGTTGGCTTTTAATAATTTGGGACATTCAATGGATCAGGCACTTCATAGCATGTGGGGCTCGCTGAGCTTAGAGAGGCAAATAAAGTTACAAATGCCTTAAAGCGATATACCTTTATTCTAAGTCATAATTGATAAAGAGAAGGGACAAGAAAGAAGACGGCGAAAATGGAAATGTTCCAAGGACAATATATCGGTGACTAAAGTGACAATTTCAGTCGCAACTCCATAATCAGTCTCCGCGAGATAGCCCTCATACGACCTTTCCCTTGCCTCGCCGCTCTATCTCATTCGGTACGATCGTCTCTTCTGCTTCAGCCGTCCTCCTGCCTCCTTGAAGGGTCACTATTGGTTATATATCGCGACTTTCGCAGGTGTCGCCCCTCCGCGCGCCCCCTTCGCCGGCGCGCCCCCGCCTGCTTTTCCTTCCTCATGGTGCCGTCGGTGATTGTATTGGGAGGAAATGAAGGGGGAGACGGAGTGAGAGACTGACATACGGCCCAGTGTCATTACACTTAGAATAGAGAGGGGGATTGGAGAGGCTGTTGGAGTGAGCAGGTTTAAAACTTGCTAAATAATTAGAAGAGTTGGCATATTAGGTATTTGAAGAGTGGTGATTTGGAGGCTGTTGGAGGTGCTCTAGCGTGCCTGCTATTCCCATTTCGGTTGCCCATAATCCGTGCTGGCCCAACTCTTATGGATCACGCTAAGAAGCATCGATCCCCGTGCTAGCAAACTTCGCGAGGAGTTTGATTTACGATAGTTAGGTCGGCATGTTTTTGGCTGTTATTTCCCGAGGGCATTTATTATCCTTTGGGTTGCTTAATTAAGGCCGGGCTTGGTCTTATTTTTGGCTCAAAAAAGAAGTTGAGATGATCGTGATGCAGCATGGTACGGTCCCTCATTGATTTTTTCATTGATCCCTGTTTGCTTCTGGTACATGTTTTAGTCATGCATGCAAGTCGTTTCTGACTATAAAAAAAATCAGAAAGAAGAATAGAGCCACTGAATGACCCTTTCATTTTTCCCTTTTTTTTTTCTTATATCAAACATGCAGGTACTGAGGTACTGGTTTCTTTTTATTCCTTTTCAAAGTAACAGAGTAACAGAGCTTTCAAGGGTATAAAATCATAAATATCTCGGTTTAGATTAAAAACCATAACTAAAAGAATGATTTAGGTACCGGTTTCTGAAACGTTCAGTCCCTAGACAGACTACCTACAGACAACACAAGTTTTTTCTGTACATTTGGTCCTACATCGTGCGCACTCGGGATAGTTTCCAGATCGTCAACCCACCTAAATTTTGAAATTGCTCCAAGCCAGCACGCTTAACCTAGAGTTGCTTTAGAGAGCGGCTTCTAGCAAGAAGTTGCAGACTTGTTGATATGAGTATTCTATAATCCTAATTAAGCCTGGCGGGATGGTCACAGTTGCGCTACGTAGTGTGTATTAACGAAGAAGAACAAGTCAACCATTTCCTGTTTTTAATTTTCTGAGAAAAAAGCATGCCCTTCATATTGAAATAACATTGGGATTAAAAAGAACCCAGATTCACCCGTGTCAGATTAGAGTCGAAGGATTCGAGCAGAGGATATATGCTGTACCTTCCCATGAATCAAGCACGTGTGGGTCATCATTAAACATCTCACTTGGTTGATTTTCTTTCTTTCTCACTCATTTATTGAATGAAAATAATCAGGAACATACTTATGCTTCTGGATCTGTCACACTAAGGTCTTTGAAAAATATGTTTCCAACGACTTTGAGTGAGAAGAGGTGTGTACTCCTTATGAATTAGGCTGTTCAACTTTATATAGATTACAAATCACACCCTCGCGTATGTTCTACTCAATGTCAATATCACCCTTGTTCCCACTATCCAAAATTCAAGTCATGATGAAGAGTATATTACGAACATGAGCTCACTAGTAGGATACGCCAGGGCATCACATTTGAGTCTGATATGCACATAAAAATTATTCTATAAAGATGAACTGTATCCCCATCCGGTCATTTAGATACTTTCTGTGTATATTTTTAGGGAAACGTAAGGGTTGGTAGAGTTAAGACCTTAGAAAAATGAGCGCAAGCTCAACTGAAACAGTTAAATTCGGGACGATTATGCTTTTGGCAGAAGACATTGTATCATGTACATCCGTTTCTATGTAGGATTAGATTTATTCCGTCCAACAATAAAATACCCCGCTGAGAAAGCACTCTTATTTTATTCCGTGTTTACCTCGTTAGGTCTGGGGAATATGGAGGGCATTCGTTGGATCTACTGTAGCAGAAGCAAATGAGGCATTCTGTCTGGATAAATGATTATTCTGAAATGATCGCGAACTGCTGGAAAGGAGGATTATCTATGAATGGGAAACCATTAAACAGGTGAAATCTGTTTAAAATCATCAATGATGGGTCAGGACCCAGGCCTCAAGTAAAAAAAGTGAGTTTGTTGTTTTATTGCATTATTGGAAAATCCACTCTGGGAAGTGTCATGAGTAATATTGGCAAAAGTATCGAAGTCACTGCTTACTCGCATGTACCGTTGTTCACACGGCTCGAGGTTACACCCATGTTGTGATAGAACCAGAGCAATATCTTCTATAAAGAGAAATATTTTAAAGATGTTTGCTCTAGACGGTTTTCCAGAAAAATATAGACACTGCCATAACATTTACTACAATCGTAAAATCAAAATCACTTCTAAAGCTAAGTATTTCTAATAAATTTAACACAATCTTTACAGCAGCGCGCCTGAGTGTGTGTTATGAAAGTTCTTTTTTTCATCAATCACTGCGTTAAATGAAAATATTGTACATGACGAAACAACGAAGACATTTAGTGGATAAACGTTCATTCAAAGATCTGACAACATTGATAGGTCCTAAGGGAACATCAAAAGATGTCAATTTGCGCCACACACGACATTCTTTTAAATTAATACTACATTCATATCTTTTGTGGGGTTAATGCACAAGTGTCTCAAATAACTTAAGACATAAAAAAAAAGACGCCATTGTTCGCAAATGTACACATACAATACGTAATGTTGAATGGTTTCTGGGTGAATTGTACACCAAAGCAACAAGCCGGGGCCCAAACCACTTGATGACTAGGTGACGTCTATGTCTGTATCCTATGGTGTTATGGGTCAAAGGCTTTTGGAGGCCACCAGTATCATGCGTATGGAGATAGAACCTTGTGACTGCCATTTGAAAAGAGTATAACGTACAGATGTAAGACCTTAATTAACAGATGACAGATAATCGCAGACACATGACTCGATAGACACTAGCAAACAACCTGAAACTAGAAAAGTTCAAAATAAAAACAAAAATAATTCTCCTAGATCTAGTAAAGCCCAACGAGTCTGATGAGATATCATACGCCTCCTCCAGTGTAAAGTGCTATTGTGCTCATAAAAGTGTCCATTCATAGGGAACTCGTTGGTTTTTTCATTCACATTCTTTTTCTGTCTCTAAAATCTATAAAGTGGTGGTAGGGTTTGTAAATTTGGAGGCGGATGCAGCATGGAAAATGAAAGTTTGTGTATGTAGAAAGTTTTGATGTGATAGAAAACACGCCTATATGTTATATAGTTTATATGAATATTAGTTTTTGGCCTACTCGTCTTAAAACGCGAAAGTACCTGCGATTGTATGTAACCAATCGAAAAATGTTACTTCACCTGTCGCTATCGCCTCGCTACCTCTCCGAGAAATCGAAACAGATCTCATTTGGCGAATGTGAAGTAAAGGTACTAAAATCTTGGCAGACGAACGAGAGAAGAGTAAGCTGCACATAACATTGGTGTGGGCGCAATGACAGAGCGCATTGGTGAACTGTGAGTGAATGTGTGAATGGAACGTACAGTAAACTAGTAAAGCATCGAAGAGTTTACAGGATGAAATCAACTCAGCAGTAATGTCATCTGACTGTGCTATAGATCTGAGGCGAGAAGAGGATATTCATGAATGTAGAAGTAGGTTAGGGGAGTAATGCAAGTACGAATATAAGTGGACAAGGTGGCAAAGATGGGGGGACCTGCTGTGTGATGGCGTGGGATTGGAGACTTTAGCCATTACGAGTAAGGATTAGGATGCAGATATGGGCAAGAATTCTCATGTCCAGAGCTTCCCGTGGGCAGATACTCACACTCCACTCAGGGTAACAGACTCTTTTTTTGTCTTCTTCGTCCCTTTGGCAATCAAATATAGTGTATATGGAACTGAGACCATTTCAAGGTCAATCAAGTGAGTGATAGTAGATTATCGCATGTGCCCCAGGCTCTCTACTTGATTCGTAACCTGTGTGTCTTGAAAAGTCGATGCAACTACAATTTCGTTAATCTCTTCTCCTGTCGTATCTGCACCTCAAGTAATGACATCTCTCATTAATCTTAAACGTCTCTATTTGTGGTGGGTACGTGTGGCATGATGTTCCGATGGCTTTTTGCTCCTTTTAATCTGGCACTACAAACTTCCTGCCTGTCTTCGCCCCCCTCTCCTGATGATGACTGATTTCAGCTAGTACAGTTTTATATGCCTCGCAACAGTTCTTGACGTAACACTGTTGTGCGTCTGAGTTAATAGTTGCTCTAGGATAGCTATGGTGGTTACTTTGAGCTCCTTTTTTATTTTACTTCCTTTTTGTTCTGTGAGGAAGCGGAAGTACACCTGAAAATAAACTTTATATGAAAAATTCTTATTAATCATGCCGACGTTGATCAGTTCCCGGTAACAACTTCTATTGACTGCCCCCACGAGCATGGATTAGGACTGCATTGGAGAAGAAATACAGGTATCTTGTATTAGCTTATGTTTTTTTTAAAAAAGAAAGGCCTTAGCTTATGTTTTAATGTGCATTTTGGATCTCCCATCGAACGGTACAAAGCAACCTGCTTACAGCAACCGTCCTAATAATTAAAATGTGTTCAACCGTTAAAACTGGATAACTGTTACGAAACACTGTGCTAATGAAATCATTAAATAGTTGCAAGGCTCATACCGCCCAAAGACATACCATAGGTGAAAAAATTTGGGGAACGCGGTAACCTGCGCGTGTATATTACCTGCTGCCGAGTGTTTTCAAAAACCAACTGGTATCAATTAAAGTAATTTTGCCCATCCGCATCAGGTGTCGGTTATAGGAATCAACCACATAGAGATTTAATAAGATGCCAGTTCTAACAACAAACCCAACAAGTTATAGGGCCACCCTCACCGGGTGAGTACGCCAGTAATATAAAATAATCTAGCTTCTTTGACATAGAACCAAAGAAACCCAAGAACACTCCACGAAATTTCTTTCTAAAAAACATTCATCACAAATTCCATCACATAGAGCGGTAACCTCTCTTAAATACAAATAAATTTAAGAAAATACAATTGGATGAGGGCAATTATTCTGAAAATCAAGCACAGGTTTGTACGGTTTTTTCAAGCCGTAGAGGCGGCGGCTAGAGGGGCCCCCCAAGGGCACGCCTGCTCCTCACTGTTGTCGGTGGTAGCAGCTGTTCAAGAATGTTCAACTTGCTAGAAGTCAGTAATTAGGTTTTAACTCGCATATGTCCTCGGTCCGAGACGCTCTTTCAATCCTTCTGCAGACCCGGAGGGAACAGGCAGAGTGGAAGTTCATTTTTCGTGGCCGGGCAATTCATTATAGAAGAAGAGAATTGATCTAGTTTATCTCCCCACGAAACGCGTCAAAAACCACCAGAAAGCCCAAAACCTTACACCGGATCTGGCAAGACGTACAGAATTTAGAGTGATGGGGACAGGAACGGGGGGAAGCCGGCCACAAACCCTGCATTGACAGACTAAATCCTTAAAACTAAGGATCGGCCGCCTGCCCCAGAATGGAGGAGAAAGGCACGCAATCAAAGAGAAGCGAGTAGCCCGCTACAAAGAAGCCGCTCCAATCGAAAAACGTCCAGAAACCGCCCATCGGGCGGCGCGCCCAGAGCCACTGCGTCCGACGCAACGGACAGCGAAGAGAAACCCCCCTTGATGTGGAGTGAAGAGGGCTCCAATAGCAACGCCTTCAAGAAGGTGAACGGTGCAGGAGTCGTATGCTTGCTAGCATCGCAAGCGAGAAGGTTTCACCTGGAGTCTCATCCAAACAAAGAACCGCAATGGAAGCCACCAAATGCCACCTGCACACCAGAAGGTATCTGTTCTAATGCGACACAACCACCTGCACATTGTTGACGACCTGCTCAGCCCCAGCCGGAACACGGCGGAGCTTGCGCCCGGACCCGCCTAACCATCCAACTGCCACCTGCCCCTGGACCCAACACATGAAAGAGGGAAGGAGGAGAAAGCAAGGTCACCACTCGAATTAGTATGGCACAACAAGCGGGCTGCCGCTGTCGTTTGCACTCTGGCCTCACGCCAGGACCTGTGGAGTGCAGGAGAGGTGCCCGATCTGGGCCTACGCACCCAGAATCGCAACCACCGTACAGGGGAGGAGGATGGAAGGCATGGCCGGCCAGGGCAGCCCTCGGAGCGCTAGAACCGGGCGAGGCGATGGGCTAGAAGCTCGAGCCGCTAGCGAGGAGGCGAGGACGCAAGGCCAGTATGGCGAGGCATCGGCTGGGCGCATGGCCCATAGAGGAGGGGGATAGAGTGCGCCGCCGGACAGGGCAGATCTGGAAAAGATGAGGGAAGATGGAGGATAACGGAGCAGAAGGAGTGGCGTATACAGACAATTGAAGAGAAGATGGTGTCGAGAGAACGGTGTTGTAACGCGGGTGACGGTAATGTTTTTAAAAAAGCATATGACATCCGATTATTATAATAGTCGCGTTGACGGTTGTTTTTCCTCCTAAACACATAAATATCTATAGTGTTAAAGGTGTTCTATATATTTTTTATTCCAGTTAGGGAAAATGGAAGCACCTCAATAGATCTAACCATGCGTCCATCTCTACAGTACGAGGCGTTGTACGTCAGTGCTTCTACTCCACGGAAATATAGGAATGGGTGCAAATTACTGCTCGGCGGGTACAACAACAAAACTGTAGAAACGCAGTGGGCATGAGGGTAGATCCCGCGCAGAGCGCTTGCGCGCTCTCAGAAGTCTGGAAACTTTAGGAAGAACAGCTCCAGGTTTTGTGCGGAGCTGAAACATGGCTAACAATGGGGAACAGGAACATTTACGCGGATCAAATTTTCGCGAGATCCCCTTAACGACGGGCGTTGAACATATTCTTGGGTCTTTATAAAGCGGGAATCATACGACAAAATTCTTCTTTTTAGCTTAAAAAAAATAGGTATACGCTAAATTTCGAGTGGACTGAAGTTCCCCAAATCTCGATTGAAATTGGAAATATCAAAGTCGTCTTCACGCCTTTAGATGATGGAGAGTGAGAGACCGCATGTATGGGTGAATTTTATAGGGTGTCGCGTTTATGTGCGGTCAAGGCAGGGACTTAAGTGCGGATGGATGGAGAGAGTATCAAAGGACGACTATTCAGACTTTGACAGAGTGAGTCTAACTTGATGTGAGTGACGGTGTTGCCAGGGTTGCGCTGATGCTTCGAGGGGAGGCTTAAAAGTGGGGTTTGTGTAGGGACGCATGGTGATAAAAGTTGTTGTTAATAGGGCGAGGTTAGGGGTCGGAAGCTGTGTGCGCTAAGGAGTCGTTCTTGGTGTGTTGTAGGTGGGTTCGATGCTATAAAAATAAAAACTCTATGGGAAAGGCAAGAGAGGAGGTAAGGTGGAAAGACCAATTTGACTCGAAATGTCAACACCATACTGACCCATTTTGTTTCTCTCCTATTTTGTTTTTTTGGGTGAAGAGGAACATACTAGGTAAGAGGGTGAAAGGGGGGAGGGGAACACATGGGAAGAGGAAGCCGATTAAAAGGCACAGCAGCGTCACTGTTTAGTGCGCTCAGCAGTAACGGGCACTGTGCAGTGGATGTTTAAGCCCGAATTGGGGATAGGGAGATGTTGTCCCTTAAGATGTGACAAGTCGGACGCTCACATTCTTGGATCCGACGCATTGTTGGAACTTACGGGGGAGAGAGAGGGTAACGATAAGGGGAAAGCTAGGGTTTCATACCTGCCTCTAGACTCAATAAGAAATCTCTCTGGCTGGTGCAATATCTAAGCCGTCCAACGTGTACTAATTTTTCTGTATAGCAATTTTATTATTTTGATACTTGGGCTATTCAGGTTTCACACTTTATGTGAAAACTGCAAAACTTCCATTACACAATGAGCGACATAAACTAAAAATTGTGGAAAGAATCCAACCTTCATGCATTGGTACGCAGACGTGTTTGCATAATCAGCTCTTTGTCATCGTCTTCTCCTCTTTGATCCGATGCACATACGACTGGAGATAACTATTCATGACGCTCTCAGAATCATTTTGTTCATAGGTCTTTCCTTATGTCTACTGTGTTCAGTAGAATCAGTGTCACTTATCTGGCAAAGAAACACGCAATAAATTGGAGTCTACAAAGGAGACTTAAGTAACAAGTTGTTTCTGTTGTGGTGCTTGCACGAACCGCACAACGCGTATCTCTGCACACACAACATCTCACCTAATAGGCCAATAAATTCAGCAGCTACTCTCCAATCCACTTACCTGAACTCGGACGCAACCACCAGCGGACGCACAGAGCGACTGGTATCTCGCACGCGGGCAGAGTGAACCTCGTATTCCTGGCAGAACCGGCAATCCTCGACGCTATACTATACGACTGCTGCTCCGCTGGCATCGATTCATGGCAAGAGCTTGGCTTTACATAGAGCATTTATCTCCACTGCTGAGAATCACTTCACCACATAAGGTTTATCAAATGCTTGCCGACTGCTTCAAGCGCTCTCCGACAACTCTTTTGGAGAACCAGTTTGTACCTTCATAGTCCTTACTATCAGAGTCGGAATCTTCATGTTCATTTCATCGCTCTCACCCCTAGTACGCACTTGAAGAAACCATAACACCCTATCTTCTTTCTCCTCAACGTTAATCTAGCTAACGAACGTAGAGTGTATTTGGAGATGTAATAAAGACTACATTTAGTCTCTAATTAACTTCTCGACATAATTAAGCGTTGCAGAATGAACGCTCTGAAAACTGGCTCCTGACTTCATTTATATTACCATACCTGACAACTATCCGTTAGGTAAACCGTCCCCACTACCACAGAAAAATCGCCTTATGCTCGTTGTTCTATAGGTTAGCATCATGTTAGTGTGCACAATAGCGTGGTGGTGCTATAAAGAATCAGACCAACAGTGCCACGCTCTCTCGGCTGTTGGAGAGACCCATATCCATTTTTTGCATACAGATATTGCCATTGATCTCCTGTAACTGGAGCATACTACCAGTCTGTATGTTGTTGACAGCGCATATGTGTGGCAGGCAGTGGTCAAGCAGCAGTGTAGAGAGTCCCCACTGTCCTGATTTTCGCGGTGTGAGCGAAGAAGAAGGAAGCAGTGTCCTAAGCATGCAGCTGCACACGCCAGAACTCGGACTCAATCTCTTGCATGCACACCATGCTTCGGCGGCCCCTGCCTCTCTTCTTCCGCATGCTTTTCTACGCAAGCGCCTGACACGAATTAGAAAAACCTCCATACCGCTACTGATATAGCTTGAAGGGGCTACTAGTACACGCAATAGATACAAACTAGTAGTATATGGCCCTCACTTGGATAAAACGATACCACTCTCTCGTTTATTGCACTTATTTGCTTTTTCATGCCATGAGAAGATCTTCATCTACAAACCATATTCCTGTACTTCTTGACAGTCATGCTAATAAATAGAGGAGACGGACATTGCTCTTACTGCTATATGTTGTGAGAGAAGAAGTGTAGGGCAAACATGTAGAGGTATTCATAATGACAAAGAAACAAAACATCAAATGTAATGAATTTCGATTTCACCTCAATTCTCGGTTTTGGGTTAAATTACTGCAACTTGATACATTTGGTATTTCTTTATTAATTTGATTTCGTAGAAGTTTATTCATTTAATTGCTGTGTGATGGGAGGGTTATGAGAATGTAGAACTGAATGAACCATTAGAATAGCCACATGATTATTAGGAGAAAATACGTATAGAGATTGCGAGGGGAGGAGAGGACAGTATGGGCATCAGAGGAACCAGGTGTCTGAAGTAGAGGTAGTGCTCCATAATTCGTATTCTAGTTTAGGTCCTCCTACCTCGTGTTGTAGGACACATATTAGTGCAAAGTGCCCTTCATTCGTATGCAGTGTCTCCATCATTCGAGTCGATTCAGATAGCATGTTAATCAAAGAGATGGTCACTGCTGCTGGACTCATAGTATATTCTTATCTAAGGATTCATTAACATTATGTGAATGTGGAAAATGCCAGAGCGAGCAATGAGCAATTACATTGGTTGAAAGACGGTGGAGGGAGTATTAGCTACTGCACATACAACGTGCAATAGGTCCCAAATTTAGACTCTTTCCCTAATAAACGCTTCAAACAAGGGTGAGATGCCTCTCAAACTACAAACAGCCATAGACGTCGTGGGAAAATTGCACAGTGTGGTGGCATCATCCTACTCATGGACTAACACTAAATGCTTTCACACACTTAGAGGCAGATTAAGCTTCAACATTTTGTGAGGCAAAAAATGGTAATTAGCAACTTTGCACTCCTACTGCCTTGTTCATGTAATTACTGATATATTTTTGTATATCTCTTTTGTTGTTCTATAACTGAAACCTGAAACGAAAAAAACCAAGTTCTATCACTGTCGTAGCTACTTCGCTCCCTTTTTGATTTCTTCTCGGCCAGAGATTGAAGAATGTGAGGGGATGGGATCGAAAAGCTGCATGTTCTGTTGACATTTAGCAGCAATTTTGTGAACTTGAATGAATGAATAATGAATGCCTGATTTAGGCATTGATGCATTTGATTTGGGCCTGACTTGGAGGCACAGGATAAATTGTTGTGTGTATCCAACCAATGAATGAGCCATGAGGCTATGGTAGGGACAACACTGCTCTGCTCTCTCTCTCTCTGCTCTAATTTGTGTGGTGTGAGAGAAAGCAGATAGTACACCAAGACACAGTGTTCAGGTTAGTGTTTCATTGCCTAAGTGAATAAATATATATAGATACATATATGTTTTTTTATTCAATAGGCATCCACATTTGTTCAACAATGCAATAATACTTACTACAAACAGCATAGTAAAAATAATTCAAGCGGAGGATAAAAGCTAGGAAACACTCTCAGTTAGTACTCCGTATCCAGGAGTTACACTTTCAGTTTTCAAAGTGAAAAACCGCTCCCTTCTGGTAATCAAACCGACTAAAAACAGGTAAAAAACGATGACTTTCTATAACAATTGTACGAACGCAGCCTAAAACTGAATCGATTTCCACGAAATTGACAACCACGGTTCCACGAAAACGCGACCGGTTTTTTGTTATTGGCTTCATTTCATGCGGGAGGATTGACAGGAAGACATGCATTGACAAAGAAATTAAAAGAAATAAATAAATAAGAAAAGGTAGAAATAACAAAAGTTTTTGTGATGATTGGACCTTTCTGCAGCAACCAAGGCGGACCACTGGAAAAGGAGGAGGCCAAGCCAGGGAGGCAGAGGAGAGAGCTTGACCAGAGCCGATGGCTGCTAGCGCCCGTGATGGGATAGATGCAGATTTGCAACTCATGCAGAGGCAGATCGAACAGGTGTGTGTCATCATCGTCCATGAGATGAAATGTGAGCAGAGCAACATTTAGGGTTGTTTGGGGAGCTTCTAGCAGCTGCAGCTTCTCCAACATCCAGCTTTTTACCTAGATCTAAGAATATGTAGTTGTGAATCTGGAAAATAACTAGAGTCAGAAGCTGGGTTTCCCAGCTTCTACAGATTCTTACCAGCTCGCTTCTCAGCGGCCTGCTTCTCAGAATCTTAAGCTCCCCCAAACAGGCCCGAGAGTAATTGCGATAGTGAAGATAGAAGAGATAGCAGAGTAAGATAATGCATATTGGCATTTGATCTGGTCTGGTCTGGTCTGGTTATGGTCAGGTGTGCTCTCCCTTTCATTGGCACGGCTGGACGGTCACATGCCATCGGCCTCATCGCTACATTGGCTGCACCATGCCACTCCAATGCTCATTACTTCAGATATATAGGAGCATTTCTAGGCATTTGATATTTTGATTCCACATGCTAAGTATTTTTGGAGACACTAACTTTCTTAATTCAATCACATTAAATTTTAAAATGTAGTCGGTTGGCTCGAACAGCTGGATTATGGGTAACAAACGTTATATCCGTCTTATTGATGAACGGAATTAAAATTAATGGAAGAACCTTAATTCAACTTTCAAAATTAAAATTTTATACATTTTAAATTTGTCAGTGGTTTATAGGATTCCCTATCATTGCATCATTGTACAGAATTTTTGTTAAACTACTATAAGTAAATCTAGGCATCACAATAACTATCTGCAAAAACTCGAGATATGCTTAATTACATCGGAAAGCGTTCCTATGCACCACATCGCCTCACATGTACACACGTATTATACCAATCTAAAAATTATCACAAAAAATTCTAGAAAAAATTCATACTGTACTTCAATAGTCTCCTTCCGTTTCAGGTTATAAACGTTTTGACTTTAGTCAAAGTCAAAACTGCCTTTAGTTTGATAAGTTTGTAGAAAAAAGTACATACATTTTTAATACCAAGGCAAATCTTATTATGAAAATATCAATTAATTATTTTTTGATAA
>CM020184.1:1254660-1288833 GCA_009805545.1 Oryza longistaminata
TCCGTCGGAACCGGGCACGCAGCGAGACGCCGCATACGCCCGAGGACGAAAGGCCAGCTGGCGCTGGGTGGACGGAGCGCAAGCCGCCGGACAACCCCAAGATACTGCGAAAAAAGAGACGGGAGGGTAAGAAGAAGAGAAAGGAGAAGAAGGAGACGGGATAAGAGGTAGGGAGCCGCCGCCGTCGCCGCACTACCATCACACGCGCGCCCTCGCTGGCGCAGGCCGGCAACACAAACCGAGAACGGCTCAGGGAGCCCCGCGCGCACAGGCTGGGCACACCAGGCCCGCGGGAGCGACATGGGAGTCACAGGAACATCATGGCGATTCGGCGGAGATCCTGACGCTCCCCTCTATACATCACTGGACAAAATCTCTTTTCTTAAAAAAATAGTATACGCTAAATTTCGGGTGACTGAAGTTTCCCCAAATCTCACTTGGAATTGAAATATAACATCGTCTTCAACCTTTAGCATGATGGAGGAGAGAGACCATGGGAATAGGGTGGTTTCTCGGGGATTAGTGGGATGGAAGGGAAGAAGGCGGAATCAGCAGTGGGCAGAGGCGCCGTTGCCGCCACGCGAGCTATGGGGCTAGATCAGGAAAGTGGTGGCGAGGCTTAGCGACGAGGATGTCTTGGTGGTGCGAGCTGGATCGAAACATGGAACGACGGACGCGAGGTAGGGGAACATTTGCCCACACTAATTGGGAGGAGAATATGAGAGGGGTGAGAGGGGGAGGAGGGGAGGTGGGAACGGAGGGAAGCGATAGGCACAGGCAGCGGCTCACTGTTAGCAGTGGACTAGGAGAGTCAGCGAACTGGGATAGGGAGATGTCTGTCGTAGTGCGGAGTGGGCCTCAATCTGGGACTCGACGGCGATTGTAGGATCCGGCGGAGCAGAGAGGCAAGTTAAGAGGGTGAAGATAGGGTTTCATCAATGCTGCCATGAATCTCTTGTGCCATGCTAATCCAAGTCGCATCCAAACGCGTGACTAATTTCTTATTTTTGATACTTTCAGGTTACTTTGAAACTAAACAGTTCCATTAAAGTAAAAACTAAAAATTGGTGTCGTAATACTCTATTCTCACTAAAATCTGCCGGATGAAACTAATGTAGTATTATAAATATTATTATATTATCTATAAACTTAGTCAAACTTAAAACAGTTTGACTTTGACCAAAGTCAAAACGTCTTATAACTTGAAACGGAGGGAGTATTACATCTACGTGCAAAGTCGCATCTCCAAATTCATTTTACATAGAGAGTAACAAAAAAAAACAAAATCCTGACAGAATTACAACCTCAAAACTGTAAGATTGTTTTTACGTCTAAAATATAATGAATTTGAGGTTACGATTTTTATTCCTAGGTGTAATATAATTGAAAGTATATGTATGAATTTTTCTAAATTTTTTGGGGACATTCGTTAGTTTGTGTGCACGTGTGTACATGTGAGATCCTGTGTGCATATATAGGATATGTTGCCTAATTATATCATGGGCGCAGTACTATTTAAAAATAGTTTATTTTAAAAAAAAATGGATTTTCTTTTAGATGCGGTTACTTAAGACCACTGTTTCTGGAATATAAACAACCGTATTTCAATAAAAAAAATCATAACCTTTTCATATGAAGTTAAATGGGATAAATTTTATATGAAAACTTTAGCCCTAGACGAGTTGTATTACTTTGAAGTTGAAAGGCTTTTCATTTCAAATTGTTTAGGGGTCAAATATTCGTTACAAGTTCCTAGTCTCTTCTGAATCTTATTTTTTTTCTTTTGTATTTTTCAAGCAACCTAGGATAGCGATAATCTATATCAAAGTTATATAGAAGTTTTAGAGCTCAGCAAGTTTCGGAGAGGTGAATTAAGAAATAGGGAACATCCTCCTTTAGTCAAGTGATCCATAAGTGAGTTAAGGAGGCTACGGCCCATTTGATTCAGATTATTGAGCGGATTATTATCGTGAAATATCTAATTGATTACCAGAGCAACTTAAAATTTTAATAAATAAACTTAACAAACAACTTAAATTAAGTGGTAAGTAATGGAATACAAGAAAATATATCTTTTAATGTATGAAGCAAATAATCCATTTCAATGATCCCGTAAATAATCCGAAAAGAACAGGACACCACACATGGAGATTGGAGAGAGAGAGAGGTCCAAGAGACCAAGAGCGTATGTCATGTGCAAAATCGCGTGACTTGTGGCATAGACCATGGATTTAGTGATTTTGTTTCTCTGAGAAATTAAAAGCTATAAACAGCTTATTGCCCCTATGGGTTTAGTGATTTCTGCTCAACTTATTACAATTACTTACATGGAAGGACAAGTGAAAGAAGATACGGAGTACATGCAGACAAGGTGGAGCCCGGCGAGTAGGGGCCGGGGCGTTTGCAAGCATGCAGATTCAATTCAGTCACACGTGATCATCTGAGTCAATCGTACGGCCTTGCACGAGTCAGCCAGGCCTCCTGTCTCGGCCTTTTCGTTTTACCGACCATGCCATCACACTATTTTTACAGACTTTCTCCCTCGGTCCCAATTTCCAAAATACTTCAATCTAGGATTGGTTAGGATATACTCCCTCCATTCCATAATATAACACACAACCACTTTCCTTAGATATTCCATAATATAAGGCATATATGCAAGCATGCAATTAACTATGACATCTTCTCCATTAAATTATTACTTTTTTAAATCATGCACTCTCATGCTATCTAATCATATTGGATGCATGCATTATATTTATTAGGATGATCCAAACCACAAGATGATAATAGTTATTTCTTGGTCTTTGGGTTAAGGGTGGTTGTGCCTTATATTTTTGAATGGAGGGAGTATTGTACTACTACGATTCATATTCGGTCCTAGCTCCTTATATTTTGGGACAGAGATAATATATCATCTGTCCAAAAAAAATCAATTTAAGATTTGATATGACATATCTTAGTATAATAAATTTAAATAGCTGTTTAGATTTATTGTATTAGGATATATCATATCAAATGTTAGCTTTGCTTTTTGGGTACGGAGGAAGCACTACACGTACATGCGGACGAGACTACCGATTGGGCGCCTGATGGGGAGTGGAAAAATCGGGCGCCCATGTCATGCTGACGTCAGCATGACGCATGCATGCAAAAAATACTTTAAACTATTTTTTCTCTTAAATTATTTATCCAAATTATGATCCGATTGCATCATTAAATTCGTTGCAATTAAATCTTTAAAACAAGACCACACATAGATATATTCCGATGAAAAAAAATTTAGCTTATTATTGAATTATTTTTAAATATTGCACACTATTTATCGAGTATATCGGGATTGTTTCAGTAAGTAGATCGAAAATGTTTCAATCGTTTAAATCGGGCGATGTTTCACCTTATATAAAACAATGTTTCAGCAAATAGCGAAAGAATGTTTCAACTCGATTGCTGCAACATTTGATCCATACATAGTGAAACATTATAAGTATACTAGATGAAATATTTTTTGTGGAACAAAAAAAGAATTCCCTTAATAGAGGGTTTCTATAATATGTGGTTGATTTGCTGCAAAAGAATGTTTTAATTCACTACAATATTAGATTTATACATAGTGAAACATTGTGAGTGCACTGGGTGAAATATTTTCTGTAGAACAAAAATAAAACGAATTCCCTTAAGAGAGGGTTTCTAAAATATATGTGTGATTTGTTGCAACGGAGTAGGGGCCACATGGTGGGGCCCAGGGGGACACGTGCGCTTAGCGCCAGAAATTTTCCCTCCCCCGGCCGATAGCGAGCAATTCCGCGTACATGCCAGGAAGCCGTGTATGTGTTTCCTTCTCATGGGCAAGTGCATGTACTGCTCACTAACAATGCTCATTTAATTTCGCTTTTGACCTCAAATTAATCATCTGAACCGCATGAAGGCCGGTTGCAGGAATAATCCTATTTTTATTCTCTCACCAACTCACCCACGACCCACCCAGGCCACACGCCGTAAACACTGAAACACACAAATTCTTCTTCGCTCTGAACTTTCTTCAGCAAGTAAACAGGCCTGCATAAGATTAGCTAGCTACTACTACATATACACTATATGGTTTTTGGCTGATCGATTTGCTATCATCCTAACTGGGGTTACAAACATTACATAAACATGGACAGCTTTTGTCTAATGTTTTCCAGTAGATTGGTCTCTAGTGTTCTCTTCATGATGATGATTCCAGCTCTTACCATGGCGGTCGACAAATTGGTGTTCAACGGATTCAGCAACAGCAGTTTGGTGCTTGATGGTTCAGCTGCCGTCTTACCAAATGGAATCCTCAAGCTGGCCAATGGATCATCATATGCATACACAAAGAGGCTCTATGCATACACAAAAGGCCATGCTTTCTTCCCTTCTCCCATCCAATTGCGCAACTCCACAGATGGCTCCATCTTCTCCTTCTCGGCAACCTTTATCTTCGCTATGCTTCACACGCTTCCTTTGGAGGAGGGCGATGGGATTGCCTTCTTCCTAGCTGCACAGTACACCAACTTCACCGGAACAGGTATTTCTGGCGACTTTGGTCTTCCTACTGAAGATGACGATGGCAGCAAATCGTTGGACCATATCCTGTCCATAGAGCTAGATACCTTACACAATGAAAAGTTTGGGGACATCGATGACAACCATGTTGGCATCAACATCAACAGCTTGAACTCCTCCCAGTCCTCTCCAGCCGGCTACTACACAGATGAACCCTACTCTATTTTGCACCCGCTGCGGCTGAAGAGTGGTGAGGAGATGCAAGTATGGATAGATTACGACCACCGGCGCATGCAGCTCAATGTCACCTTAGCTCCAGTCCCCATGGCCAAGCCCAAGCGCCCTCTCTTATCTGCAACTCATAATCTCTCAAAACTGTTGTTGGACCACATGTATGTTGGCTTCTCTTCATCGTCGTCAGCGGCCTTGTACATTAGTGGTCATGTTCATGGTCATTTTATTGCCGGCTTCTGCTTCAGGCTAGATGGAAAACCTGCATCACTGCAATACTCCAAGCTACCCAAGATAAACAAATCTGATCTACCTGATCATGACACCTATTATGGTACTGGGAGGGGGAGCTCGATTCATTGGCCAGATTTTTTGACATCACTTCCATTGATATATGCCTCAGCTCTTGGTGGTGCAATTTCGATGCCTGTTATCATCTACCTAATTGTGAGAAGATGTCGCAGGTACCAGGAGCTACATGAGGATTGGGAGGTCGAGTTTGGCCCGCATAGGTTCTCATTCAAGGAGTTGTTCAAAGCTACCAATGGCTTTGTTGACAAGCAGTTGCTCGGAGTAGGAGGGTTCGGGAAGGTGTACAAAGGAGTGCTTCCATCATCCAAATTGGAGGTTGGTGTCAAGGTGATGTCCCATGATTCAAAACAAGGGATGAAGGAGTTCGTCGCGGAGGTTGTAAGCATGGGCCGACTTCGACATCGGAACCTAGTACAGTTACTTGGATATTGCCGTCGCAAGGGTGAACTTCTACTGGTATACGAGTACATGCCAAATGGCAGTCTTGATAAGTACTTGTATGACCAGGATAAACCCTCGCCGAATTGGGTTCAAAGGTTTGAGATCATCAAGGGTGTTGCGTCAGGTCTTCTCTACCTACACGAAGAATGGGAGCAGGTCGTCATCCACCGTGACGTCAAGGCAAGCAACGTCCTCCTCGACAGCGAGATGAATGGTCGACTAGGCGATTTTGGCCTAGCACGATTACACGACCATGGAGTTGATGCACACACGACATGTGTGGCAGGGACCAGAGGCTACATCTCCCCAGAACTGGCGAGGCTGGGCAAGGCGACCAAGGCAACAGACGTGTTCGCGTTCGGTGCATTCATCCTCGAGGTCGCCTGTGGCCGACGCCCGATAGGCATGAACTCATCAGGGGAACTGCAAGTGTTGGTGGACATCGTGCTCAGATTCTGGCAGCGTGATCTGATCCTGTGCATGTTGGATCCCAGGTTGGGAGGAGAGTTTGTGACGGAGGAGGCAGAGCTAGTGCTCAAGCTTGGGCTTCTCTGCTCGCACCCATCGCCAGCTTCAAGGCCAAGCATGAGGCTTGTGATGCAATATTTGTGCGGCGATGCGCTGTTACCGGAGATGCCGGAGAGTTACCGGAGCATCCGGAGCTTCAGTGAGATGCAGGTTGAAGGTGATCAGCTTGATGAGAATCCCTTAAGACAGTATCTGTCGGTGCAAACGAGTATAACCGGTCTCTCTGGTGGGAGATGATACTGTCAAGTGTCAACAACTACAGAGTTTAATTAACCGATACCAAGGAAAAGAGAAATCTTGATATGGATTAAATTAAGAAGAGATTTAGGTAATTTGAGCCAGAGCAGACCCGAACAGAGGTTTTTAGTTCAGTGAACACACGGGAAGATCGGCTTCGATATATATATTTTGTGATTTTATTATTTTGCGGTTTCATTTAAACTTAAAGATACGCTTTATTTGTGCGTGTAACTACTTTTATACCCGAGCAGGACACAATATGCTAGCCAGTCCGAATTCCATCGAAACAGGAATGGAAGCTACGGCTGTGTTAGTTCCACGTTAAAATTGGAAGTTTGAAGAAATTGGAATGATGTGACAGAAAAGTTGGAAGTTTGTGTGTGTAGGAAAGTTCAATGTGACGAAAAAGTTGAAAGTTTGATGAAAAAAAGTTGAAATCTAAATAGGGCCTGAGTAGTGATGTGTATGCACCATGCATTTATTTCTCTATGTAGGTGATGAGCTCCTAGTCTATGCATCAAACGAGAAATGTACTTGTGTACTTCCTCCGTCCAAGTATTTGACACCGTTAATTTTTTTAAATATGTTTGATCGTTTGTCTTATTCAAAAAATTTAAGTAATTATTAATTCTTTTCTTATCATTTGATTCATTGTTAAATATACTTTTATGTATACATATAGTTTTACATATTTCACAAAAGTTTTTGAATAAGACGAACGGTCAAACATATTTTAAAAAGTCAACGGTGTCAAATATTTAGGGACGGAGGGAGTATATATAAGCAATATGTATCATACATGTACAATACTATACAGTGTGTAAGCGCCTGGTATAGCTGTTTGTTCATTTTCCATGCAACTTCATATACATACATACATACATACATACATATGTATATATATATATATATGTATATATGTATATATATATATATGTATATATGCAACGATGACAGCAATGTCGCGCCGGCAGCACTGCATCGCCTCAGTGAGGATTTGCCCTCAACTTTCTCTGCTTCTTCCTTGGCATGGATGGCCGCCATGGTCATCCTTTCTCCCAGATCCACACCACCGTCGCCCAACAAACTCCACTCCACATCTGTCAACAAGTTCTATAAAACGAAACCCCCCTGTCCGGGAACACATTTTGACGCGCTCACCCGGTTACGTTCGCCACCGGAGCTCACCGCTGATGTTTCTCTCTCCTCTAGGCCCGTGCCATTGCTGGTCCTGTTCCGTCATTTTGATCCTCCTCATTGCTGGCTGCTGCCACCAATGGAAGAGTCAAACCATAGGATACGCTCAGCCGCGGCCATCACGGCCGGTCGTTCCCTTGCCGGAATCCTGACGCCCTCACCCATCTCTCCACTGCTCGTTCTGGATCCACCTGAGAGAAGATGAATAGTGCGCCGCACTGTTTAGACTGAACTAGTCAAATAGTAACAAATCCATAATAAAAACCGGCATGTGATGCGACATCTAAAAAGTGTGCCTAGTGTACTTTACAACTTTCACGTGGTTTCTCTCTCTCCTCTTTAATCATAAATAAATATTCTAATAGGTATAGTGTCTATGAGCTAAATTCCATGCTTACGGAGTGGTTTTCCCTGAAAATTATTTCGTGTAGCCTACAACTAAAGCCACAAAATCACGATGTCATGTCACAAAATTTGCCTCAAATGTACTACTAGTTAATTTGCTCATTTTTTTCCGTGTTTACTGCGCTGGTAAACTGAAAAACGGACATATCTATGTTGGTTCGTTCGTTGGCAAGTGTGCATAGCCTGCTAAAACGGCCCAACCTAGAGCCCTCGTACTGTTTGCAGGCTGAGTAGATGAAGCCCACCAACTTGAAAAGCCAAGTTCAGATTTTCTTTTCAGGAACAGGCAGGAGCTCTACCATTTCATTAATAGAAGGGGAGAAAAACAGGAGATCATCCTTACAAGAGGGCACATAAGACCCCAGGGGGGGATACAAAATTTTTAGGTAACCAACGGCAATAAGCATTTGCAAGCGGCACAGTATCATCTAATTAAGTGTTCATCTGAGCTTACTCCATTGTCATGATCGAATTCGCCACCTGATTCACTGCTATATATATGTTTCGTTGAAAATTGCATCATTTCGATCGCTGCAAATAACCAAATGCCCCATGCCGTGTAAATGATTATTCCTTCCGTCAAAGATCTTCTTTTGTTCCTTCGCCATCTCCCTTCCGCAAGTTTAATTCCCACCAACTCAAGAAATTATATTTTTCACCAAAGGAGGAGGAGGCTGGCATGTGTAGACCCAATCTCTTCCAAATCATGTTCTAGACCTGCCTCGTGAAATCACAGTTCATGAAGAGGTGTGGAGCTGTTTCAGGTTATTTCCAGACCACACATGAGCTCTGAAATGCTACGCTGCTACCACTGATCAACGTTACTGTTAGCGAAATAATCACTACATAATATTGAAGGATACCCAATCAAGGTACAATATATATAGCAATCTTTAATCCTTATCTCTACAACCGATTTATAGAAATAGGACAAGGAGATATTGGACGAGGCGGGGATCGCTAGGCACAACCGTAAAAGCTCTCATGGTGAGGCCCAGCTCTCTAGCTAACAAATTACGTACTACTGTATTCGTCGTTGATCTCATCATTGTATTGTGAAGAAAAAGAAATCAATTCATTATTCCATTATCCATCAAGAAATTAAGAAAGAAAGCAATCAGCTTTAATGTCAACAACCATACATAAAAAAAAATTGCTCCTCGAGAGAGAGAGAGAGAAAATAAAAAAAAAAGAGAAAGAAATCAAAATGTTCCATTCTGAATAAATCACACACTGGACACGTACGCTAGCTGTAATAAACAATCAGAAGCAGCTAGCAGACATAGCGAAATATAGTAACAAACAGCCCACAAGCCAAAGAAAACACGCATTAATCAGCACTTAAATAAGACAAACTTAAACAGCAGATGAAGCACTGGGCCTGGTGATGATGCCGACGTGGTTGAGCAGCGCCCAGAGCAGCGTAATGAGCTCGCCGCCGCGGGCGATGGCCGCCGCGTGGGCGTCCAGGTTGTCGGACGGCGCCAGGTAGAGGATCATCTCCGACCAAAACCCGGCAAGAACCTCCCACGCCTTCGCCTCCCCCAACTCCACCAGTTGCCCTCCCAGCTTCCTGCCATTCTTGACCACCTTGTGCCTGCTGTCTTCGTCTGCGCCCAGCAATTGGACCAGCTTCTTGTACTCCTCTTCCGGTGACGACGCCGGAGCATGGGCATGGCTGACTCCAGCGAGGGCTTTCCGGGCATCCTCCTTTACGGCTTTGTACAGGTCCTTGCTCCAGCCATCGTCGTCGGGGAGTAGCTCAGGACAGCAGGCCACCAGGTAGGCGCAGTAGCCTGACAGGTGAGTGGCAACAACCCTGCTGCTTGAGATTGCAGTTGTACTTGGACTTGGATACCTTACCTCAAGGATGGTGGTGGCGATGTGCCACACCAGGAGGACGTCGTTTGTGCTGCTGCCCTCGGCGCCACAGGAGCAAGCCCAGAGCAGCTGGTTCTGGTCCAGAGACGCCGTGCCTTTGGTCAGCTGCCTCCCCTTGCTGCTCCTGAGCTTGTCGATGATGGCGGACTTCACTTGGTCTGGCACAGCCTTGACGCTCTTGGTTTTCTCTGGAAGCGGCAGACAAGGGATGAGGCGCCGGAGAAGATGACACAATATTGGCGCCGGATGCATCTCCAGGATTGAGCAGAGGTTGATGTTGTCCTTCCATGGGTGATTCACCAGCTTGCAGCAACTGCATCGCAATAAGCATCCAACACATGATCGTCGTCTTGGCATATTAATTACACCAGGAGACGATGCGGTCTTGTGATGATTTGTTCGCAGGTAGCGGCAGATGAGAACAACTTTGGTCCAGTTAGAGCAGAAAAGGGAAGCAATATCCCTCGCCTCGGAAAGCACAAGTAGCACACAGAGAAGAAGAACTGGCACTAGATCAAACAATATGAAACTTCCAAAATGTATACGTATATACTTGTCACTGGTCCTCCACAAGACTGTACGTTCACTTTTGAATATGCATGTCAGTCTACAGGCTAGTTGGGACCTGTCGGATAAATCAGACGCAGCAATTGCAAGGGTCATGATAAGGGCTACAAATAAGGTGTAACCCAAGGTGAGGAGTGAGATAGTGAAGGTGAGGATAGGAAGCCAAGTGTTTGAATACAAGATACCGATGGATGAATAGTAATAATCGTGAATGAATGAGAGCTCATCTGCTATAACCTTAAATACCCTGCTGCTGCTGCTGCTGCTTCCACCATCATGTGTACTGAGCAACAGGTCTTGCCAAAAGAAGTTCTCGACCCAGGTAAACTTGAGCTCATCAGCTGTGTACCTTGCAAATGGACAACGTAACAGCTTGAACAATGCAAATGAAAGACAAACATCTTTGAGTTTGAGTTTGAGTTTCAGGAGGCGACCAGCTTCAGGTGTCCTCCTTGTCAGAAAATAATTCGTGTCGTCATCCATTAGCTGCCAAACTTTATCTAAGGTCACCAAGCCAGCTGCTCTCTGCTGTAGATTATCAACAGTAGTGTAACTATTGGCCCCTTTCTGTACATTAACAGTGCCCTCTCCCATAACTAGAAGTGGCGGAGGAGGCACATGATGATCACTAGGGCCTGCAGACGATGCTACATCAGCCACTTGCAGTACTGGTAGGTCGTCCTTCTTCATGTATCCTAGCACAAGCCGAGGATTCCGTCCAAGAGCAAACGATCGTCGGGCCATGAAAAATGGACCCAACTTGAAAACCAATTTGACAAATATAACACCACACAGAAATATTGAGAAGGGATTATGAGATTCGGTCAGTAAGGTTTTCAAAGAAAAGTCTTTGTCACCATGGAAGCCCGCCCCGGCCAGGATGACCAGGTAGCAAGTCCAGATTGCATGAATAAGCAACAATGCAGAGGGTGCTATGCTTCGACCTAATTCTCTAGCATCAGCTGCCACTACTGTTGTGTTGTTGATAGCGGCAATCTGAACAAACACTGTCCACAGTAAGATGCAAATCGTGTGACCTGGGAATATTGAGCAGGTCCCTGTGAGTGTTTTGCTGGGGTCATTTGGGTCGTCATAGATGACAAAGCTGGCAGAAGCATTATTAGTAGCAGAGACAACATAGGACATTATAGGCATGAAGAGTGCAGCGGCACCCTGGAAGAGGAAGCGAGCCAAGGGATGGTGTCGGTAGCGCGGGGCATAAGCTCCAATCCCGACAACCACTCCCACCAACATCACGTTCACCGCCAACAGAGAGTTCAGTCGCCATATCTCCGGTTTCACGTGCTTCTCGAGCAAGCTCACATCAGCATCACTACAGTTTCTGGGAACTGAACTTGTGTCGTTCATCGATCGTCTCGATCAAAGGCAGTCAGGCCAGCTGCTAGCTGAAGATCATCAGTGCTAACTCAACATTAGTATTATATATATATGGTACTCGATCTTAATTAATGGGAGTAGCTAGCTATATATAGCTAGAGATATAGTATATTTTTTTAATTAAAAACAAAATTTCAAATATAACGTAACTATAGTACAATTACATTATTTTATGTACATGTGTGTATATATATAAATATATATTTCAGTTACAGTATGGTAACTTGTATATATGTAACTAGTCACGAAACACATGCGCAGTGTGGCTAGGTGCTGTCTACCATCGGGATCGAGTTCAAATCCCAGGTCCACAAATCGAATGTTTTAGTTTTCTTGTGAGGGAAATTAAAATACTTGGGCAATAAATCTAGCAACAATTCCGACCTTAATTAATTACGCAAACTATATATCAGAGCCATCGTTTCTCTTATTCGTGAAATAAGCGAAATGGCATATTTGCAAACGAAAAGGAATTTGTGCGTAAAACTTTTATATACGTATTCTTTGCGATATAAAAGCAAAGGCTAAAAAATAAACTTCGATGAAAAAACCTCAAAATCAACTCCAAATTTAAGGTTGAAAATTCAAATTTTGGCTAATAAGCATAAGCATAAGTGAAAAGATGATGCCTAATTAACAAGCTCGATCGTGTACACATCATCACAACATGCAACAATTAATCAAAGACTAATTAACATGTGTGTAAGTATGTAAACGGTAGCTAGCTAGTATAAATTAAAACAGGTTTCCGTAAAAGCATTGAAAAATTTTACGGTTCTTAAGAAAGTATCTTAAGGTATCTAAATTTTACACTAAATTTTTTTTGTATCTCGAGGTATTTAGTATCTGAAGATACCAAATTTTACATTAAAAATATGGTATCTCTCTCCGCATACCTTAAGGATGATAAAATTAGCTAAGCTAGAGTATTATTTACAATTAAAAAAAATCGATGCCAAACTAACTAATCGAAGGAAGTTGCTTCTTTATTATTAATTTTTAAAAAAACAAGCTATAGAAAAAAAAAGTAAGGGCGCCGAGCTAGGTTAGAAATGAGCGAGCGAGATTACCTGGTATAGGTATACGATCGAACGGACGATCGAACCGCCTGGCCCGCAGATAGAATGAATATGTAGGATCAACTAGTTTAATTATCAGATAGCAGTAGTGCAGAGCAGGTGTGTATGCGATTGAGACAGGACATGGATTGGCTAAATACTAATCCATCGATGGTCCGATCCGGCGGCCCCCATGCATGACCCCATCTCATGCATATGCGCATATATGCCTTTTGTCGTTTTCTTTTCCTTTAACTAGCATGGTGGCCCGTGTAAATTGCGCGGCTAGCAACGTTATATTTTTCTGATATAATAGCTTAAATATTTTCATATTTTATAAAATATATTAAAATGGCATCATAATTTTAAATTCTTGATCAAACTAACAACTACGTGATATTCATATTCCATTGTATATACGTAATAATTATTAATTATTTTTTAATTTCAAATTTATAAACTGTATTTCTACGTGGATTCTAGACTCATCTTCAATATTTTTTATTTTTTATTTCGGATTTCATTATTCTATACTCATCTTCCAATATTCATTATTCTTAATTCCGAATTTTAGTTATTTATAAATTGTATTTCTATATGTACTCTAAACTGTTCTTTTTATATTTTTTTAATTTTGAATTTTTGTTATTGATAAATTGTATTCTTATATGGACTCTAGATTTTTTCCCAATATTTCTTATTTTTAAAATTTCAGATATTTATAAATTGTATTCCTATATGTACTCTACACTATTTTTTTTCCAATATCCCTTATTTGTTGATTCCGAATTTCATATATTTATAAATTGTATTTCTATATTGACGCTAGACTCTTCTCTCAATCTTGCTTATCTTTTAAAATTTGAATTTTTGTTGTTCTAAATTGTATTTCTATATTGACACTAAACTCTACTTTTAATTTTTGAATTTTTTAATTCTGACTTTTAGTTAATTATATATTCCTATATGTACTCTAAACTCTTCTTTCAATATTTCTATTTTTCTAATTCCCAATACATTATTTCTAATTGTATTTATATATGGACTCTAACTTCATTTTTCAATATTTTGTATTTTTTAATTTCGAATTTTAATTATTTATAAATTGTATTCCTATATAGACTCTAGACTTTTTGTCTAATATTTTATATTTTTTAATTCTGAATTTCTGTTATTTATGGACTCTATTTTTTTCGATTAATGTGAGAATTTTTAGGCCATGAGAGTAAACATGGTGGCCCATTCAGATTGTACGGTTAGCGTTGCTATAATTTTTTTTCACATAATAACATATATTCTTTCATATTTTGTTGTAGAAAAATATTGAAATTGCAACATAATTTAAAATTGTAACCATGCTGAACCAAATCGACCAATGTATGATATTCTAATTAATATAGTAATTCGTATGTCTATATAGCAGACGTGATGGATCATCTCGTATACTAGTTGATACCCCGTGCGTTGTTGTGGGATAGCTATATCGTGAATTTGTAAAATATAATTCTAGAACTTTTGACTATTGGTATAGTATCATTACACAGAAGGGAGCATATAATTGTAAATTTATCATAATTGCATGATCAACATGCTTGAACGTTCGATCTGTACATTGTATTGCTATGTGAATAGAAATGATATGATTCCAATTAAGATACTCCCATATCGAAGAACCATGAACGGTAATTAAGATACTCCCATTTCAAAGAACCATGAATGGTAAGCAAACATGACACTATTTTTATTATGTACTAAATTGACTTAAGATCTCATTTAGATATTTCAAACGACTAATAAAATATTTCTATTTCGAGAAAACAAAGGGAAAATACGGATAACGCTGCATGCATATGTTGGTATATGATCTTAAATAAAAACTATTGGGTACATGAATATAGTAATTTCAAGAAACATGTTCACCTATGACATCCTTGCAATTGGTAAAGATCATCAAGTGTTGTAATCTGTACCAACAAATTTTCGATGTCATCTATGATAGTGACAAAACAAATTTCATTGGACCATTGGCATTTCCTGCTTAGATGATTGAGGAAGCGTGTTCAATCATAAATATTCCAAGAAAATCCATTGGATCAACCTAGATATGGTTAGTATTTGCATTAGAAAAATTAAAGGGAATGAGAAAGAGGTAGACACAAATGTTGTGATGTAGTCTTCGGGTGGGAGATGTATTGGTTAGTGGTTGGTGATAAAGGGAAATATAATGATGCATGAGGTAATTAAGAGGAAGACAAAAAGCATTGGTCCTCTCAGATGCCATTGGCAGAGAAGAACTTGATCTAACGGTTGATTTGCATAGACGCAAGATGATCTAATGGTCGATATAATCTTGATGATGTGGCGTCACAGAATTTGAGTTTTATAGCATAAATGACTTGTAGTGGGTACCAACTATAAAGGAAGATTGGTCCTCTCAGATGCCATCGACTGAAAAGAACTTGATCTAACGGTTGATTTGCATAGACACAAGATGATCTAATGGTCAATATAATTTTGATGATGTGGCCTCACAGAATTTGAGCTTTATAGTATAAATGACTTGTAGTGGGTACCAAATATATAGGAAGAAATGATTTGTTTGTTTTCTCCCTCCATCTTAATACTCTTAAGACTATTAGTGGCATCTTGTAATTATCTCTAATGTATTATTAGCATGGCATGCACTATATATTGTACAATTAGAAATGGACAAATAAATTGCCGACATGGTTGTCACGGCCATGCATGAGTATGGTTACGATTAGTTTCTCCTGTACAGTTTCCAAAATTGGTGTTTCATACTGTTTCTAAATAATCCCTTGTCCGTTTGCACGTACTCCTAATTTCCTTCGGTTTTTTCTCTGTTTTTCTTGTCCGTTTCCACATATTGTAATTCTAATATGATTCTCTTTTCTCTTTTTTTCTTATTTTATTTCAATTAATGTGGGATTTTCTAGGCTACGAGAGTGAATGTGGAGGCTCCTATTTCTATTACTTTATTAAGTTAATAGATAGATTTATTCGCCATGCTTGTCGCTCGAGACTTCTTTCTCAGAAACTATAGCTAAGCTACATATTCCCCCAATTCCCAATTAATCACCATATATTTTTTTAATTATCCCCAAATAATCATCATATTAGTTTTCCTTCACTAAATCTTCTCGTTATGTGTGCATGGAAGTAAATGGGTATTGATGGATGCATGCATGCATCCATGCACACAACCATTTATAACAAACACGCAATATTTTGCATGGTTTGTTAGTTGCTAGAAAGTCATTGAATTTGTTATCAAATTAAATGTAACTAGGTAAAACCTCGCGTGTTGCTGCGGAAATTTACTATGATAACGATAGGTAAAAATAATATGTAAGATAGCTTAAACAACATAAGATTAGATAAACATAAGTTTACATGAGTTGGTGTGGTTTAAATTTAAATAATATGTAAAATCATGATTCAAAGGTAAAAGTAAAATGATGTGGTTTGAGAGAACAAAAGAAGAAAAATAACTTAGACCATAAGTGCGAAAAATTGACATGATATAACATAATGATGCTTAAAAGTAATAATTGTTAGTGGATCATAACGTGACATATTTACATGTTAAGCTTTAGAAATTAGTGGGATATAACTTTATAGTATGATAGGATATGACAGAGTTACTGTTTTTTCTAGGTCGTGTGCAGTCCTATAATATGATGAACAATTAGCAATGGAGGATGTATATATATGTGTGTAAGATGGTTTAGTGCTTTATTAAATAGCACGGCTCTGCTTTGTCTTGCATTGCCCACACCTTTTCCTTTTTATTTCCTCTGACACGTCCCTCTTTCCTTAAAGAGAGATTTGGAATATATTGGATCGCTTGCATTGCATATGCGTACTCGATCTAGCCTTTTCATTTTGGAACATGGGACTTTGCTTCTGCTCATGCTGATCTATCATGCACATTGTTGCATATTTTGCACTAGAAGGAAATGCTCCTTGCCAGCTGCAGCAGCTCACAAATGAAGGCCGACTGGGCCCCCATTGTCTCAGAGGTTAAAGACAGAAGGATGTGCTAAGGGGATCAAAGTACTGCGTCTAATTAAATCCAATCCGATCGGATTTTTTTTTTGTTTGGATGGGTCCGGATCAGCAGAGATCTTGGGCCAATCCACTCGTAAAATAAGACTATTGGCTTCATGATCCCTATTCCTGTTCTTGTCCTTCAGTTCCACGAAAATTTTATAGGAATAAATTTTGAATTCAAATAAAAGGATTCAGCAAAGAAATCCAAAGGTGTGATGTGCTGTTGTTAATGCCAAAATTTGGTAAGATTATTTAATGGATTCGGTTAAGGAAAGAGTACAATCAATCAATGGAAAGCTTATAGAAGAGCTCGAATTTAAAAAGGAATCATGAAGACCATGGCATGACAGTTTAATTAGTCAGGGTTTAGTAGTTTTGTCCAGTGTCTGATAAGGACTTGTATATTTCCTTTTGTCTTTAGGAAACATGTGTTGTGTCTAATATAGACTAGTATCTACCCATGGGTATAAATATGTACATCAGGGTCTGTGTAATCTATCTCACAGATTAATACAACTACTCTTGGCGCATCACCACCCTCTTTTCTGAGGTTTTTATCACCGGCGGAATATGGCACCTGATGCAGGATTGCATCGGCTTCGATCTCTAGTGAAGGGGTAAGCCCTAAAGTTCCGCTGGCCCTGGCAGTTATATCGGCTATATTGGTGTTGTTCAAGGTTGCATTGCTTCGATCTCTTGGATTGCTCTGGTTCAGTTGGTATAGTTGTCTACCTGATATTTCAATTATATCTTTAATCACATTGTGTTTAGAGACACATCGGTTTAGTTGGGACTGTCTTAGTTAGGTCCGATCTTCTGTCTTAGCTAATATATCTCTACAATCACAATGTTGTTTTAAATAGATTTGTTATATCCATCACTTTATACATGATTTATCGACTTTATTAGGTTTATTCATTGTTGTAGACTTAATGTTGTATTGGTTTGGTTCGACCTATTGGGTTTACTGTCGATTCATAGAACTAATCTAGCCTGGTAACTCATGTATACTATTTTATCCGAGTGCTAGCCGATAAGTTATCTTTATATCAGATTCTAGCCGAGGTATGCTTTATTCATCGAGCCGACATTTAATATTCGGTATCAATATCGGTCGATTGGTTCATTGGACAGTTACTTCATCATATTATCATCGGCCAATTGGATTGTTTATTCAAGTTCTTCCATTATCTTTATCTAAGTGTCAGAATCTACATCGGATATATAGCTGATTGTTCAAAACCCTATCGACATCGGCTAGAATTGCTACATCGGCTTTTTGGCCGATCGGCTCTTCAATCATCAATTTATCAAATTGACTGGCATGCCTGATATTTTAGGACCTGCACTGGAGCTAACCAGATCTCCTAGGCCATTGTATTTTTCGCGTCAATAGTTGTGCATCACACCATTGCCAGAGTTCTGCAGGTAATGGATACATTGAGGGGGTCGACTGGGGAGCTTAGAGAGGGAAGGGGATGTGGCCGGATTACCGGACTAGGGATTTCGTTTCTATCTGTGAGCCAAATTCAAATTTTCATGTATTCCATGAACAGGACTTGTTCTTTTTTCTTTTCTCCAATTATACGGAAGGCCTATCCACGCACACATTTCGTGTGGCTTCTAATCGGCATAACCCTTGGCCATTCAAATGTGTGTCTATATACATACATATATACATATATATATGTACATATATATATATACATATACATATACATATACATATATGTATACATACATACATATATATATATATATATGTATATATATATATACACATATATATGTATATATATATAGACGGCTGTTTTGTACTCCCGGGAGTACATACACCCTCCCCTGTTAGTGGATCATCCAATAGAATCCAGTTTACCGGATTGAAAAAACAAAATAATTAATACTTGATGTAACAATCGATGCATGCATGCAGCTCTATATATACATACATATATATATATATGGTGGTTGGTTACGGGGTGGAGGAACAGCACATGTGTATATATGCTAAAAGTTGGGTATGTGTTAACGACAGAATTTGGCATCATATTCGAATAAGGAGGAAGAAGATTGAAACGGATTTGGTGTTGAATCGAGTTGGACTCAGAGTCAGACTGCGCATCGGCTGGAAGTAGAGGCTGAAGATTGATTCAAAGAGACTAATGGCCGATGCGGCCGATACATGTAGACTTGGGCTTGGCATGGGCTTAGATTGGATTAACCGTTATTGCCAAATAGAGATAAAACTCATTTAAGGCAATTGTATCTACTAATTAGGTTAGTTATGTCGGTTTTGATAGTTTTGGCAAAAGACTGCCGTATATATATGGTCTTGGTTGTATCTTAACTTTGGAAAGGTGTGAGACGTGTCCATAATGGACTAACTTTGTACTCGGGGTATAAATATAAACCCCATAGCACTGTAATACGGGAGATAATCCAATACAACTCCTGATGGGGGAGTTAGGTCCCGATCTTCCGATAGGTATTCATAAACAGTCGATTTGGGCGGAGTCGCGACACAACTCGATCCGGCTTCTGAACGAACACGCTACTGAGCCCCGCAATCGCAGCACCACGTCTCCTCTGGTTATCAACAGTGCCGAAACCCGGTTGACCTCGCCGAGAAGGCTAATCCCTGCATGCGAATCGAAGAACACAAGCAAGAACAAGATAGATTGCAACCAAATTGCATATGAATGATTAAGTACTCGAATTTGGGGTTCCACAAACCAATCTAGCGGCGAAACTGTTCTTGACAGAATAATCTAAGCAAAACCCGACTCTAAACGATGACGGCTACTGAATAAATGTGATTAGGGATGTCCTAGGGTTGCCCTAGGGCGCACAACCCCTTGGGCTAAGCACACGACACAATTACAAGGCCCAAAACCCAAATCAGAGTCGGACTGGATGAGGTACGTGGCTTGTTTTGCAGATTCCTGGCAGCTTGGTAGGAATTTTGACGTGGGACTAAAACCATCTGAAAGTAGACTCCATAAGCTTTCCAACAAGTACTCATGGGCCCCGAAATTCCTTCTAGATCAGCGGCTAGGTCCGTTTGAAGTTGATGCTGTCAGGAGGCCCGAATCCGAATCCAAAACGTGTACAACTTGATCTCTTGTCTTCTATGGGCCAAAAGTGACGTGGTGAGGTAGAAGTATACTTGGAGAATTTCTATGGGCCAAAAGTGACGTGGTGAGGTAGAAGTATACTTGGAGAATGTCTTGGTTTGGTCCCCAATCAACTTCTTCAATCATCCATGCATTCCTTACGCTCGGTCTCTTTTCTTTCACCCAAGCAAGTACCTCTGCGAACGAAAACACACAAAACTCAATGTGTAGCAATGTTTGTTCAAATATATAACAAGTAAATCTAATATAGAACATATGCACCTTTGGTTGATCAATACATAAGGTGATCATGGTTATATCCGAACTAGTTGTGTCCTCATCAACTTCGGCGCATCGCTACCTTTTCCTTTTACTTGTTTTTTTGGCGAGTCCTCTCCACAGAGGTAGCCCGTCTTGATGGATCATGCTATCGGGGCTACTATGTTGTTTTAGATATATTAGTCCTTGTTTTATGACCATCGTTATCATACGTCTCTGTTAATCTAGCTTTAGCACATCGATTTAGCTCTATCAGCTGCTTCTCGTTTTAGGGTTTCTACCGGTATAGGCTAAATTGTCTTGCTAGGCTAGATTAGCTTAGGTGTCTACCACCCTGCAAAGTTAGTCAATGGCTTGATTGTCTAGATATTGTGCTTCTTTTCATACTTAGTGCTACATCAGTACATTAGATCTGCTAAGTCATGCTTAGAATCATGATCTCTAGCCTGTCTTTGGCTAATAATGGGTAGTATCAGGGTTTCAGCCGATCTTATCTAATATGCATGTTTTTTTATCTGTTTCATGTATATTCACCATCTATATAGATGGATCACCTAATAGCTTTATATCAAGTCTAGGTCATATCGGCTATCTATTAATATTGACTATCGATCTTTACTTGATACACTGCTATAGATTGATATGCTTATATAGGTTTGTCCTAGAGTATTAGCTAGTACGTTATCTTTACTACTTTAAATATCATTGTATCGGCTATTTTCTCAGTATTGTCTTAAGCTATCCTATTAATCTTCATAGACAATATTACAGCCGATAGGACATAATTAGGGTATTATATTTCTTGATCCATCAAGTCTATAGCCGGTTTGGTCTTATCCAATTGGCTAGGACCACCAACGATACGCTATCGGCTGACTAATCCTGTCTTTTGTTTCCTTTCTGGTTGCATGATCAAACCAGTTGGCACGCCCTTAGCACTTCGAGGCATGCCTTGGACCTGCACTGGAGTTAAGCAGATCTTTCAGACTACCTTGTTTTCACAGTAACAATAACATCAAGTAAAAAAATTTACTTAGATTGTGGGCGTGGGTGGAGGGGGTGCAAGTGTGGGATCGAAATTGGTCATCAGTGAGTTAAATTTTAACTGCATAGTATGAACCTGGTGGGGGCCGGGGGGAGCGTGTGTAGGTGGGAACGGGGTGGGATATATATATATATATATACAGAGGTGGTTCGGCTGCCAACTGCAGTGGCTGTGCAGCGCTGCTGCTGTAGCGGCTGGCTGCCATCTAGTCACACCGAACAGACCCATATATATATATATATAATAGAGAGAGAGGGATGCACTAGACCGCACCCAAGGTGCGCTATAACTAAACTACTCCCCTCACACCCCCCCCCCCCCCCCCCCCCCCCCCCCCACCCCCCCCCCCCCCCCCCCCAACCCAGCCATCCCGCACAAACACTCCCCCATCCCTCCCTCTCTAAAAAAAATTCTTTCATTAAGTAAATCAATTACTATCAGTGCTTTTCTTTCGTTAAGTAAATCAATTACTATCAGTGATTTTAGTTCGATAAGTAAACAAGTTATTATAAAAAGGTTCTCCCCACCATCAATCCCGCACAACTAGCCCACACCTTTTTTTTCCTTAGGTTGATATTTTCCTTTACTAGGAAATCGACTTGGAATTCATTCTTCGACAGTTGTTGGAAAATTCTTCTATTGTGTTCCATCCATAATTTCCACCACGTCATCAACAAGGTGCCCAATATCTTCTTTCGTTTTGTTTTAGGTACGGCGTTACAGAGCTCACTCCACCAATCTGTGATGGTTTTGCGTTGCTTGTTGTTGTGGGGCTTGGAAGTCTTTCCAATTGCCCACTTGTTTCCATACCGTATCCGCGAACGAGCATTCTTTTGCGAGCAGTGGCAGAGCCAGGGAGGGGCGGACACGAGATTAATTTATTTCAGTACCAGCTAATCACATGATTAATTAGGCCCTCTTCACAAGCAAAACAAGTACAGCTAATTAACAAGTTAATTTGAGTGTTTGGCCTTGATATTTCTACTTGCTATCTGGATGTGCATGCAACTTATTTAGAGTTGTTATTATTAAGTCAGTACTACTAAAATTAACTATATGTATGTATGATATAGTTGTAACTATAAGGCTAAATTTAATTGAGATAAATAATTTTCTACAGGTCGTATAAGCCTAAAAATGATTATCTTGTATTGCCAAGTTGGTAAAGTGGATATACTAGTATATATTAATATGCTTTTTTTTTTACTGAAAGTACTACCAGGAATTTGCCCGTGTATTATATATTAATATGCATTGTTACACGAATGAGATTTTGAAACCAATGAATATTTTTGTGCTATTTATTCGTAACATTGTTACTCATTGGTAATTAGGCCCCCTCATGCTTAAATCCTAGCTTCGCCACTGTTTACGAGGTGTGTTGCATCCTAGAAAGCACCGGTGCATAAGCTGCATATCCAATCACCAAGGCAATGTCGTCGAAGCAAATTTCCACAGTGAGCGCTCTTTGATGAAGGATAAGCCATCCGAAGAAACCGTGCTTAGGTTCAGCAACTATGGTCCACAAAGGCGCAAAATCTGCTCTTGTAGTTAACCCCTCAAATTGTGATAAGTAGGTGCTTTTGACCAAGCAGTGACCACTCTCCGTCCATTTCCAAATGATGTCATCTGCCAGTCCGTACGTCTTCTAGGGTGATGCACCCAGCTGTATCAGCTCCTTTATTTCTTCCACAGGTGTGATTGGGTTAAGCATTGCAAGCCAGTACAGTAGTTGTTTAGCTCAGTTCGTAGGCTATTTGCTTTCCTTTTTTCAACAGAGAGAGTACATATGTGGTAATATGTTTTAGTGCTTTATTAAATTGCATGGCCCTGCTTTGGCTTGCATTGCCACACCTTTTCTTTTTATTTCCTCTGACACGTCCCTCTCTTCTCAAAGAGATTTGGAATATATTGGATCGCTTGCATTGCTTATACACTCGATCTCTCCTTTTCATTTTGGAACGTGCATGGTTCTTTGCTTGTGCTCATGCTGATCTATCACATTGTTGCATATATTTGCACTAGAAGGAAATGCTCCTCGCCAGCTGCAGCAGCTCACAAATAAAGGCCGGCCGGGCCCCATTGTTTCAGGTTAAAGACGGAAGGATGTGCTATAAGGGGATCAAAGTACTCTGTCTAAAATCCGATCCGATTAATCGGATTTTGTTTGGATGTTCCGGGATCAGCAGAGATATTGGGCCAATCCACTTGTAAAATAAGACCCAGCTTGGCTTCATGATCACCTTCAGTTCCATGAAAATTTTATAGGAACAAATTTTGAATTCAAATAAAAGGATTCAAAAATGAAATCCAAAGGTGTGATGTGCTGTGCATCACACCATCACCAGAGTCCCGCGGCTAATGGATACACCAAAGGGAGTCGACCGGGGAGCTTAGAGAGGGAAGGGGATGTGGCCGGATTACCAGATTAGGGATTTCATTTCTATCTGTAAGCCAAATTCAAAATTTCATGTATTCCGTGAACATGACTTGTTTTTTTTCTTTTCTCCAATTATACAGAAGGCCTATCCACGCACACATCTCATGTGGCTTCTAACACTCATTTTCTTCTTTACTAACTCTACCCAGGGCTATAGTCCAAGTGATCCTCCTATTCAATTACTTCAACCATTTCCAAGCACCTTTTATCACTTTTAAGACATACGATAGTTTGATTATCGGTTGACGATTTTTTTTCTCATTCAATGACTTTTTTCAATGGTCTCGAAGATAGAAATTTTGCATTTTTATCTATGGGGTCACAGCCGAGGTCGTGGTAAATCCATGAATTTGATTCAAGGACCAAATGCTCCAATATTTGTAGGCATTCACACTTGTGCAATATCCGTGATATCATGTTTAAACCCTTGTATATAGAGTCATGTATAAACTACTCCATCACATCTATATTACAATTTTGAACCCTATGAATCCACCATCACACCTATATGGGGATTATTATTATACTTTATTTTGTACTATTAACATATCGTGATAAGTATTTCAAGACAAAAAAAATTGAGGTGATGATAAGATTTTTCATGCACAATATATAAACTTCATCACGAGGAAACAACTCGACTCATATCCTACAAATGTCTGTTATTCATTAACCAGACTATCAAATTATAACTCTACAATGACAATATATTTGTATTTCAGATGCCTTGATGGAATCACTACTACAAAACCCCTATTTGGTATTGGCTCACAGGTACCAGTTCATTTAAAAACCAGTACCTATGGACCCTTTCCCTCTTTCGTACGATGAAAAAACATAGAACCGACACATTGGAGCACTAGGAAAAAATCGACATCAATACTATAGATATCGGGTTGTTAAAAGAATCGGCACCTACAATATATTATAGGTATCGGTTAATTAAAAAACCGATATCAATACAACAGACCTAAGTGTTTCATATTTCTGCTAGGGTTCCCCAAATTATACCAGCAGATTTAGAATTGTGTTCCCTAAGGCGAGTTTGAAGTTTGATCTACCGCTCTTGTATTGATATGCAATATTCTCGTTATGGCAAATGAAGATGCAAGTTGGCACATCTACCATGGAGGAGAAGCTGATAGTGTCATGCACCAGTCTATCAGTTGCACATACACGTTTCAGGACACACAAGTGAAGTCGTCGAGAGGGAGCCTGAAGGTTTCTGTCCAGATCACATGGAAGTGGTCAAATTTCCGGCGGAATTGCTGCATCCGTTTGCCCAGCGTACCAGAAGGTTAATAAGGAGATCTAAGTATTTCGTTTTGAGCACAAGAGTTTTTCGCATTTCTGCTAGAATTATCCAATTTCTCACTAGCAGACTCAGGATTTTATTCCCATAGCGAGCTTGAAGTCTGTGCATCAGTTTTCGCTTCTCTGTTTGGTTCACACAGGCTTATACCAACAGATTCAGGATTATTCGCAATGGCGAGTTTGAAGTATGGTCTATCTCTTCTGGATCGAGGATGTTTAGGTATAGTCATGGAGACTATTTGGCGCGTGGGGATTTTATCTCATAAGGAGGTTCTTTGGAGATTGAAGATTTTTATGCTACAAGAGAAATTCGTCTTAAGGTGAAGATTGTTAAATATGTGATCTAAATTTTAGGCCTACGATGTATCCAGATAAGTTTTCTATTAGAACTTGTCTATTAGGATTAGTTTCCTAGTATGACTCTTAAGTTTTTCTCCGCTAGGACTCCTCGATTTGGTGCGACAGGCCAATGTATCCCTGCGTTTGTATTCAACTCCTCTATATTGATTATTACCGGTCGGCGCCCGTGGTTTTCCCGCAAGGGTTTTCCACATAAAATTCGTGTCTCCGTTGTGCATCTATTTTCATAACATGGACGTATCTGCGACTTTGCTAGAAGGTTTCGCAGTTTCGCTCGGCGGTGCTGACGATTCTCAGGCTGCAGGGTGGCACAGAAATTAAGCAGATCTCTTCACCAATTTGATGCACCAGGCCAAGAATGAGAAATTGGAAAAAAAAAATAATTGTTGCCGTCGTTGTTCTGCACCAAATTAATCTGCCAAGAATTGCTGCCTTGATCAGGACAAATGAGTCCTAACCATCACCACTATCGTCGTAGTTGCTGATTGCAAGACCGTGCTCTCCGGCCATCACTCGAGCTCGACGCCTGCCTGCGGATTTCGGCTACTTCACCGCTAGCTAGCGCTGGCTGGTGGAGATCGAGGAGATTGCGGACGGCTGCAGGCTGCTGGCAGTATAGATGACCATATGGGCCGCCTGGCACGGCACGGCCGTTGCCTGGCCCAAGGTTAGTCGGGCCGGCATGGCCCGACCTACACACCGGGCTATACCGTGTCAGCCCATGGGCCGCACACACGGCCCAGGCATGGCTCAAGATGACTCGGGCCATATCGGGCTGGCCCGAAGGCACGACGATCCGTCATGCTTCTTCACATAATAAGTCTATATTTCGTTCCTCAACTCCGTGGGTTGTGTCCATATGGCTGGAAAATAAGTCTATTTTATACTTCTCTTCTCTTTGGGCCTTGTCTGATATGGTTAATTAAGTCTATTTTACATCTACTTTTTTTATTCTATCGTGCCGTGCTGGGCCGGCCCACCGTGCCGAGGGTGCAGCCCAAGCATGGCCTGGCTGTCGGGCCAGGCCGGCACGGGCACGACCCCGAGCCGGGTAGTACCGTGCTTGGGCCGGTCCAAAATGGCATGCATTGGGCTGGGCCTCGGGCCTCGGGCCAAATTACCATCTATAGCTGGCAGCACAAGTCGCCGACTCGATCACGATTGAGTGGCGGTTGCGACGACCAAATATGGACGCATCAATCCAGTTCAGGAGGATAAGGGCAAATCCGTCCTTTAATTTCTCTTTATTGTTTGGCAGAAAACAAATGAAAAATATACATAAAAAAACATAGTAACGGAAGACAACTATAACTTTTGATGGTATTCAAATATATCAAGGGTTTTCAATGGTATATTTCTAAACTTGCAAACTTTCAGGGGCACCAAACCAATTTTCCATATAATATATTATAGGTGTCGGTTTTTTAATCTATCTGACCCAAGCCAGAGGGTGTGGAAGGGACATATTTTAGCGAGGGGAGGAGTGTGCCTTATCCTCTCTCTCTCACTCACTCACGTATCTCTCTCTCCCCCTCCTCCTCCTTCTCCATCCGCCGCCCCTCCTCCCCCTTCATCTCCGTCCACCACCCCTCCCCATCCCTCTCCGTCTGCCGCCCCTCCTCCTCCTCCTCTCCCCAGCTGCATCCTTTCGTCCTCGCCATTTTCTCACCACCTCTGAGCTCTCTCTCCCTAAACACGCTGGAGGTCGGGGGCTGCCGGATCCGGGCTCCTTGAGATCGGGGCTTGCCGGATCCAGCCGCTCTTCGCCGTCGAGCTCGACACCATCCAGAACACCGACTTCATGGACATCAACAACAACCACATCGGTGTCGACATCAACAGCATCCGCTCTGTGAGATCCTACCCCACTGGCTACTACGACGACGGCGACAACGGTAACCTCAAGAACTTGACATTGAACAGCCATGAGCCGATGAGAGTCTGGATCGATTACGACCAAGAAACCACACTGATCGACGTGACTGTTGCTCCGCTTGAGATATCAAAACCCAAAAGGCCCCTTGGCTCAGTGATCTACAATCTATCTACAGTTTTAACTGATTCTGCATATGTTGGCTTCTCATCATCATCAGGTGACATTGACTCACAGTACTATGTGCTTGGCTGGAGCTTTGCCATGAATGGAGCTGCTCCGGCCATCGACATAAGCAAGCTGCCAAAGCTACCAAGAGAAGGCCCAAAGAGTTCATCCAAAGTAATGGAGATCACCCTGCCAATAGCCACCGCGATGTTCGTTCTTGTTATTGGTGTGATCGTTCTTCACTTGTTGCGAAGGCGGTCGAGATATGCTGAGCTGCGGGAAGATTGGGAGGTCGAGTTTGGTCCACATAGATTCTCTTACAAGGATTTGTTCGATGCGACGCAAGGTTTCAAGAACAAGTACCTACTTGGTTCAGGAGGGTTTGGGAGTGTGTATAGAGGGGTGCTCAAATCTTCCAAGATAGAGGTTGCAGTGAAAAGGATATCTCATGAATCAAGGCAGGGTATCAAGGAGTTCATTGCAGAGGTTGTTAGCATTGGCCGTCTCAGGCATCGTAACCTAGTGCAACTCCTTGGATACTGTCGGCGAAAAGGCGAACTTCTTTTGGTTTATGAATACATGCCGAATGGTAGCCTTGACAAGTATCTGCATGGACAAGAAGATAAAAACACCTTAGATTGGGCTCACAGGTTTCATATCATCAAGGGAATAGCATCAGGAGTTCTTTACCTTCATGAGGAGTGGGATCAAGTCGTCGTCCACCGAGATATCAAGGCAAGTAATGTGCTCCTTGATAGTGATATGAATGGACGGCTAGGAGATTTCGGCCTAGCAAAGTTGTATGACCATGGAGTCGACCCACAGACCACACATGTCGTCGGTACCATGGGCTACCTAGCACCTGAGCTAGCGCGCACAGGTAAAGCATCCCCTCTTACCGACGTATTTGCATTTGGCGCGTTCCTTCTAGAGGTCACTTGTGGACGAAGACCCGTGGAGCATAACAGGCAAGATAACCGGGTAATGCTAGTTGACCGGGTGCTCGAGCATTGGCACAAGGGGTTACTGACAAAGGCGATAGACGAAAGGTTACAAGGCGAGTTTGACACCGACGAGGCATGCTTGGTGCTGAAGCTAGGGCTGCTATGCTCACACCCGGTCCCTCAAGCAAGGCCTAGCATGAGGCAAGCCATGCAATACCTCGACGGAGACATGAAGATGCCGGAGCTGATACCGGCAAACCTAAGCTTCGGGATGCAAGCCATGATGTCCAATGAAGGGTTCGATTCGTACATGATGTCGTACCCATCGTCATCGATGGTGAGCCATGGCACATTCATGTCAGGACTCTCAGGAGGAAGGTGATAGCTAGCTGGCTTGAAGGGGAGGGTATGTGATGGCGATTGATAATACATGGTAATTAAACTACTCAACTTGCTAGCTAGAAGTATATATGTACATTACTTATGTGATCATATATGTTGTTATTTAAACATTTTTACATCAGCGTGTGAACGAATGCTGCTTTTTTTTTTTTTGTGCATACGAATACTTGAAGCTGCCAGTGACTGAGAAATGAGCATGCCGTAGCATTGTAGCCGGTTTGGTACGCCCGTACGGTATTGGAGATTTGGAGTAGTGGTTGATGGGCTGCAAGAGCTTTACAGAAAGCTCAAACAAAAGAAGCTCTTTGTTTCTGTCTCGGGAGAGCTGAGTACGTAAAACCGAATTCAGGGAGCTACAATACAGTGCAGTATTTCCCCTTGAAAGGGAGTGTGATGGTCTGATGGATGGATAATTTGTTTTTTTTCCAAGTTATTTGTAGGTTTAAATGAATGAACTAATTACTATAAAGTTGAAGAGTTGCTTGGACAGAAATATTTAAGAAGATTTTATATTAAAAAAATTTTGCGCGAAACACACTGTTCAACAGAAATGTTGAACAGTTTGATGAACGTGCAAACGGAAATCAAAAAACCAGAATCAAAGCAGTAGTGATTATTCTTCACCATTTGATTTGCAATCAACGATACGGATGAGAGAGATATACAAAAGAGCTGCGAAAGGGCCTATAGCCTAGTGGTTACAAGAGCCTCAGTAATATGTACATTACTTATGTGATCATATATGTTGTTATTTTAAACATTTTTGCATCAGCGTGTGAATGAATGCTGCTCTTTTTTTTTTTGTGCATACGAATACTTGAAGCTGCCAGTGATTGAGAAATGAGCATGCCATAGCATTGTAGCCAGTTGGTACGCCCGTAGGTATTGGAGATTTGGATAGTGGTTGATGGGCTGCAAGAGCTTTACAGAAAGCCAAACAAAAAAGAAGCTCTTTGTTCTGTCTTCGGGAGAGCTGAGTACGTAAACCGAATTCAGGGAGCTACAATACAGTGCAGTATTTCCCCTGAAAGGGAGTGTGATGTCTGATGGATGATATTGTTTTTTTTCAAGTTATTTGTAGGTTTAAATGAATGAACTAATACAATAAAGTTGAAGAGTTGCTTGGACAAAATATTAAGAAGATTTATTATAAAAAATTTTGCGCGAAACACACTGTTCAACAAAAGTTGAACAGTTGATGAACGTGCAAACGGAAATCAAAAAACCAGAATCAAAGCAGTAGTGATTATTCTTCACCATTTGATTTGCAATCAACGATACGGATGAGAAGATATACAAAAGAGCTGCGAAAGGCCTATAGCCTAGTGGTTACAAGAGCCTCAGTAGCACCTGAGGTTATAGGTTCGACTCCTTTTGGAAACGAAATTTCTAAGATTAACGGCACTGTCTTCGAAGAACGAAATTTTATAGGATTTAACGGCACTGTCTTTCGAAGTTCGAAGATACTCGTAACGGTAGAGTTATTTACTTTTTACTGTTCACGCACAGATTAGTTGGAAAACCTCCGCGCAAGATTGTGACTTTTTTTAACCACCTTTCGAGTGTTATATTGAAAATATTACATAAGTCTCTAATCAGATTTCTCGCACTCCTTACCATGTTCATCTTCGGTATCACACTGGGCAACGGGTTATAGTTGGCCAATTGGGCGGCACGGCACGGCATGGCACAGCCGAGGCCCGGCCATGCCTAGGCCGAGGTTAGTCGGGCCGGCACAGCCCAAACCGACACGTCGGGCTGTGCCGTGCCAGCCCATCGGCTGCAACATGGCCCAGGCACGGCCCAATACGACTCGGGCGTGCCGGGTCGCCCAAAGGTACGTCTGTCCATCGTGCTTCTTCTAGGGGTGAAAACGGTACGGAAACGGACAGAAACCATCTTTACCTTTTTGTTTTCATTTTTTTTCGGAATCGAAATCGGAATCAGAAACCCCGGATACAAAAACGGAATCGAATATTATCGAAACCGAAAACAGAGCGAAAACGAACCGCACGAATACACTCGGTAACGGAAATTTATCGGAATAAAAAAAAAAACCCCTTCAAACTGATAAATTCAATTCTCAAGTCTCAACGGCAATGTTCGCCTAAAACAGCCGCCTAGCCCGTTTTAGAACGGTGATTAATCGCTAGTCAGCGACAATTTGTCCAGTTACACCCTAGGCAGTGAATTAGTCCGATTTACCACCTAGACGGTCCTAGTCGGTCCTAGGCGGCCTGCGACGGCCTAGACATGACAGTGCCTGGGCGCAATTAGACAACGGGGACAGTGCGTCTAGGCGGCGACTAGGGTGATACGAAATCAAAATTTGGGCATGATAAAATTTAGAAGCACCACGTGGGACCGACTCGGTATTAGAAGGGGATTTAGGTTGCCTTATTTGAGAGCCTGGAGAGAGAGCGCAATCCCTGCCTACCCCTTTTTCACACCGCCACGAGCGATGACTTCCATTGCCGCGCCCATCGATTCTTCCACCGCTGCCCGCTACGTTCTTCCCTCTCCTCCTCTGCTGCTCCACGTTCTTCCCCTCCTCGCTGCTCCTGCTCTCCCTCTCATCCTTCATCCTTGCTGTCAATGGAAGGTGGCAAACACACCGATTGAAGCAGTCAAGCACGAAAACCACCCAAGCAGCCTACGCCAACCCTAAATCAGGTCATCAGGGGATCAGGCTCCCCTCCACCACCTCACCTCCTGCTTTCTTCCAAGTTCCAGATAAATTTTTCTTCCTCTCTCCTAGCTCCAAGCCCTCAGACTATAAAGTTATGATTTATGAATTATAGATGTACATGTACAGTGGCTATACTGATGTGTTCGCCTATCCCTATAGATTTGTACTAAACCCAATGCTTCGTGTGCAGTGTCAGTGCGTTGTATGGACTGTTGATTTTCTGAACTTAACTATGATTTATGCTATTTGCCTAAATGCCTATATTTACCGAGTACCAAATGTCTAGAATAAGTATTTTTGTGTGAAAAGATAGAAAAAAACGTCTAATTTGCCTAATCCGTCTAGTCGCCGCCTAATCAGCCTAGTCGCTAGTCAGTAGGTTGACCCGTCCGACTAGCGTTTAGCGACTAGGTGAACACTGCTCACGGTCAACAATTCATCATAAAACACAATCAAATAAGTCCAGTTATTAAGTACCAACAGTACATCACAAAACACAATCTATGAAAATTAAATTATTTATGTTTAAAAGAGTAATGTTTTGATAAATCCCAATGCAAGAAAAATATTCTTTATGTCATTTTAGATTGCTAAAAAACTAATTTTAAAAAATAAAACAACAAAACACCATTGGTCATTCCACTATTCCACGCTTAACAAATAGGGATGGCAATTTTGGCCCATGGGTTTGGGTATCCGGCGAATACCCACCCCATTGGCAGGGGCGTGGTGTCTGATTTTTTTAACTTGTGGGCACACCCGCCGAAGACCCGTAAAACATCGTGGACAACAGCCCGGGTTTTATTTTTTACCTGGGGTAACCCATGTCCGATCCAATAATTCTCATACCCACTTTATCTCTTAATTCTCATACCCTTTATCTTCGTCATTTGTGATACTAACTAATAATAAGTTGTGATGTAATTCAAATTATTATTTGATAACTGCTAATTTGGGTTAAAATTATATTTTTATTTCTTCTTTATGTAAAATTATATATCTTCGAGTTATTATTCATGTTGAAATCCATTGCGGTACCCGGCGGCGGCATACCCGTGCCCGTCATCATATAATAGGCAACGGGCACAAAGTTTGCTCGCAAACCCTAGTGGGTATAGCGCGTTTGGGCGGGCGACGACGGGCATGTGGGTCGGGCATTGGTTTTGCTCTACCCGTGCCCGACCCGGACCGTTGCCATCCCCTACTTAAAAAAAGAATCCAGGGTATTTCAGTCACAAAATTTCTGGAAAATTCGAGAAAATTTCCCAAAAAAGTTCGGACCGATTCCGAGTTTCGACGGAAACTGCCGCTTATCATTTTTGATTCCCGTTTCTGCAGAAAAATATTTCCGAATTCCTTTCCGTTTCCGAAAAATTCCGACCGACAGATTCCAGTTTCGAAAAATAGGTGTCCGGAATCTGGAAAGTTTTCCGTACCGTTTTCACCCCTAGCTTCTTCACAAAAAAGTCTATTTTTTATCCGTTCAACTTCTATCGGCAGTTATTCATATGGCTGGAAAAATAGTCTATTTTGTATTCCTCTTCTCGTGTGGGCCTTTGCCTTATACAGTTACTTTAAGTTCTATTTGCATCTTTCAATCGGTCGTGCCGGCTCGGCCCACCATGCGCGAGGGTGCAGCCGCAGGCCACGGAGCCCAAAGCTATCGGGTCCGGCCCAAGCAGTGACCCCGATCGGGCCATTGGCCGTTGCTTGGGATGGGCCAACAAAATGGCGTGCCTTGGCCGGGGCCACGGGCCTCCGACCATTATGGCCATCTATACAACAGCGTCCAAGGCATCTTTCCGGTCAGGGAATGGCCTTCGTTGTCTTCCCAACCCACAGTCCACAACTTCTCCAAGTGCTTCCCCGGGGATTTCAGTTGGGCTTCTGCGAATTTAATAGGTTAACGTGCTAAAATTTATAGTTAGAAATATTGTTTTAAATTTATAATTTACCAGTAGAGATATGCTGGTGGTTTCATCGGACTTTTGCCAGCGTCAATGGTGCGTCGACCAAGTCAGTCAACAACCAAACTGTATCAAACATAATTATACTCAACTCTCAACGCTGTTCCGCTGTTTCAAGGTATGCCAACCATTTCTAATTTTATTTAGGGGCGTGTTTAGTGGGGAAAAAATTTTGGGTTTGATTGTCCACATCGGATATACAGATACATATTGAAGGTATTAAACGTGGTCTAGCAATAACAAAACAAATTATAGATTCCGCCAGATACCGCGAGACGAATATATTAAGACTAATTAATCCATCATTAGCAAATGGTTTACTGTAGCACCACGTTGTCAAATCATGACGCAATTAGGCTTCAAAGATTCGCTCGCAATTTCAAGTGAACCGTATAATTATTTTTTTTGTCTATATTTTAATACTTCATGCATGTGTTCCCAAACAATTCGATGTGATGGGTGAAAAGTTTTTACTCCTTGGAAACTAAACAAGACCTTATTTTGGGAAAAATATATAACACCTACAGTTATGGAGTACAATTAAATCGATGTGGACCTGTCCTACAGGTCCTACTAGGGCTTGTTTAGTTGAGGAAGAAAGTTTGGGATTTAGGTTGAAATTGAAGATGATGTGACTGAAAAGTTTGGTTGTATGACATGTTGATGTTGATGGAAAAGGACTGAACGTTGGATCTAAATTTGAATCTAGCCAACAGC
>CM020184.1:1297317-1358092 GCA_009805545.1 Oryza longistaminata
TTGTTTGATCTTATGTCTTCCTTTTCTGTCTTTTGTTTTTTTCCCAAAATCAGAGTGTTAAATATATTTGTTCCCATCAAATCCGGTCAAATCTTTCTCGATCATCCAAAATTGGTTGAGGGTTTCTAATCCACTCCTCTTTCCTTTTTTTCCAAAATTAGTGTAAAACTCGGATAAAAACGACCATGGAGATCGCCGTCATCATCTGCAACTGTTAAACGGAGATTAAATCCACCGAATCGAAAAGGAAAATAACGGAGAAAATGATGAGGGAGAGTGGGGAGTCGATTTTTGCAATCAAATTGGAGGAGAAAACGCACAATCGATATGGCGGTGGCGCAGCGCTAGGGTTCAAACATAAGAGGTGTGCGGCGAATAGATCGGATTAAAAAGCCAGATGAAAAACAAAAGCGCATAGGAGAAAAAACCGACGACAAAAAAAAATTACGGAAAAAACCAAAAGCGCCAGGGAGGGCGATCTTCTTTTTTACCTATTTGAGTCGGACTTTTTCTTTCCTCTTTTAACATACAGCAGAAATTTAAGTAGTAGAGATAACATAAAATTAAAAAATCGACTCAAACACGGATGACGTACAAAATACGCGTTTAGTACTTCATCTGTATTTCTACTATTATAATATTATTATTATCTCTACTATTATAAAAATTGAAAACGTTTCCGCCAGAATTTTAGTACTTCATCCGTATTTGAATCGGTTTTAATTCTATGTTTCGTTTTAATTTTATGTTTTTGTCAAATCATTTTCTTTTTTCTTACTATATAGTGTCCCTCTAATACGCACGCAACTTAATTGGGTATGCTCCTGAGTCCGTTTTCCACACGCGTCTTTGCGTGCCGCCGTGATTGTTTTACTTTCAAAAAGAACATGCCAATTAAAATAAAGAATAATCGAAGTTGCTCGGATCCATCAATTGGCTTATGTTGTTGCTTCTCAGCATAAGCAGCTGATGCTTATCGGCATAAGCATTTCCATCAGCCGTAGAAAAGAGTCAGGAATGATTGGACCCACTACAATGGCTGATGCTTATTCACCCAATAAGTGAACCGTCGGCTTTTTGCTGAGAATCAGCCTCAGCAACAGCGAACCAATGAGGCCAGCTAATTATGTCCATCATCAATTCCTATCCGACTTGTGATCAAGCTGGATAACAAAATCTGAGCTCGTGTTTGAAAGCCTAATTGTTTGGCTTTCAATCCTAGAAGTCAAATTTTATTTAGAACTTAACTTTAAATTCAACTTTTTTGGTTTTTTATTATACTTTATTTTACAACATTCGCTTTTGTGTCGCTAAGAACATGTATATAAAAGATTTGCACGCACAAATAGTCTTTTATTTGATAATAAGTGATTCGAATAAGCACATGAAATAAATGAAACAATATGATGTGATTATTTATCCATTGCAACACAATGTACAATTAAATTTTTCTCTACCCGTTGCAACGCACGGGCATCTTTTCTAGTTTTTAATAATAGTAGAGAAGTGTTAATTTTGATAATTATTATTATTATTATTATTATTATTATTATCCCTTTCCTTGATGGAACTGTAGGATAATAATAAGCTGGGCGGCACGACATTTGCCAAGACTGAAGCTCCTACAGGGCGGCGCTGGGGCAATTATTTTGAATACGATCCACCTCAGAATTTTGATGAATTGGTTAAACGATATGAAGAACGGAGAAGCTTCAACAGGACGGTGATAACGGGTGCTGTTTCAGCATATTGTATTGCCCTCTTCATTCTGTCGTCTATGCGCAATGAAGTGAAGGAAAAGCTTCGCAATATGTAACATCTACGTACGAGTAGTAGTTTTTTACCGCCTATCCGGTGCCTACATATTTATATATATAGTACTCATGTCTCAATGTGTGTGTATTCTTAAAAAAAAAAAAAGGAACATAAGACGCGAATATTAAAGAAAGATCAATATCAAACAATTAGAATAGGTGAGGCTTCGAACCCAAATCATCAGCCAGAAGACCTTTGTACGTTTCTCTCTGCTCGTGAAGTTAGATTTACGATCGAGTTATAAAGAGCTGCCAGTCATGTCCTATTTATTACCTTATGGTCCTTATATATCTGTTGTCAGTAAAGTATATGGTAAGAAATTGCATGCTAATCCTACCAATTTGTGTTGATTTTCACTAATTTACAATGCAACGGCATGATGTATGCATCTGCTTTAAAGTAACACTTTGTGATGATTGATGATTGATCTATAGCGATGTTACTTCGGATTTTTCGATGAAATTAGAGCGCTATGCACCTGAAATTTCTTTTTAATGTTTTTATATGACAAAATCTAAATGCTAAAAGTTATTATATTTTGAGATGGAGGAAGTAATATTCAATTAATGATGCACTAATGACTAACCTTATTTTGTGTATCTTACCACTTTTTCTTTTTTACCTACTCTCGAAAACACCCTTAGTGTAAACTTTTAAAGTTGTGTTCGGCACTTATTGAGAACTAATTCCTCGCGCATGTAAAGCGGAACAACTCATTAGCATATAATTAATTAAGTATTAGCTATTTTTTAAAAACAATTAATATGATTTTTTAAAGCAACTTCTGTATAATATCTCGTTTTCTTTGTAAAAAATTACACTGTTTAATAGTTTGAGAAGCATGTGCACGTGAAAAACGTAGTAGATGAGTTGGGAACCAAACTCGGCGTAAAAAGAGCACGGTTAGCAGCCTAATAGGCTTCAAGAGAGGAAGCCCAAACATTATAAGAAAGAAGCCCATACACATAAGGCCATCATAACTGAGAGATTAAAGTGGCCTAACAAGTTGAGGCAGAGATCGTCGTACAGTCCGGTCCGCATCTATACCAATCTATTTCGATTCTGTTCCTATAAATCGGTTACAGAGATAAAACAGTTTCTCGATGTAACATTGATATTCTCAACCGATCTGCAGTACGGTGTGGTTATCTCGCATTCTCGCTAACATAAACCGCGGCTTGCATCCATCCATCCATCGATCGATCTATCTTGTTTCTGGATCAATCGGTAATTAATCAACTCGATTCTTTCTCTTATTAATCTCTCCTCTTCTTTCAATCACAATCAATCCCCAGCCATATTTCTCCAGCATATCTGATACTATATGTGTTCCAATTCTTGTGTTATTAAACTGTAGGTTAATTAATAAGGTGAATATATCGATGAGCTGCACAAGTAGTTCGCCTGATCGTGATTATGGAGGAGGAGGCGATAATTACTGTAGGCGTTGCGCAGATCGGGATCGGTTTGTGGATGAACTGATGAGACGAGATGCAGGTCGGAAGAGGTTTTGGAGGATGCTCAAGGTTGTTGCTTCTCTCTATGGCGTAGGCTTAATTAAGGTCTGGGTGACTGATCCCGGCGACGAAAAAGCGGCCGGAGGCGGCGTCCTGCGCGGCGTAGTAGACGGTGCCGGGGCGCACGTGGATGTGGATCCCCTCGTACGTCGTCACCACGTACCGCGGGTCGTTCTTGTCTCTCTCCACCCTCTTCTTCACGTTGCACCCCTCCGTCGAGCACCGGTAATAGTTCCTGAAATCGATTCAAGTCACCATGAAATTAAATTAGTACTACACATATTATGCATATGCCTAGACTGAACTGAATTGATTCCGTAGGCTAAGCTGTTGATGATTGGTAATTATAGTATGGTTATTATTGTTAGCTAGGCAGTGCGGTGCCGTGTTTAGTTGTTTTGGCAAAAAAAATAAAAATAAATTAACGTATACAAACACACATTTGAAATATTAAATATAGACTAATAACAAAACAAATTACAGATTCTGCCTGTAAACTGCGAGACGAATCTATTAATATAAGCCTAATTAATCTATCATTAGCAAATATTTACTGTAGCACCGTATTGTCAAATCATTGCGTAATTAGGCTCAAAAGATTCGTCTCGCGATTTACATGCAAACTGTACAATTGGTTTTTTTTGTTCACATTTAGTGCTCTATGCATGTGTTCAAATATTTGATGTAACGGAAAAGTTGAAAGTTTGAAGAAAAAAAGTTTGAATCTAAACATGGCCATTGTTCGTCCTTTTATGTAAGAAAGAAGGGATTTTGTTTTAAGTCGTATTAGAGCAGTGACGATCGAGAACCATCTGATTGTCATCCAACGGACCCTAGTGCACCCAACAGAGAAAAACTTTTATTGGAATCTGTAAATGGTGCCATATCACTCCTCATGGGATTATTATCGGCTGGAAACACTCCCGTCGAGTTGAGCGGGGCACAGTTGAATTAAGGATGTAAAGCAGAGACAAGTGATTTTCTTCGCTACAAAGACAAAAACCAAGTGTTGGCTTTTATGGTAGAACTTGTTGGGAAGACCTGAGAGCCAGTGGTTTACCCTGTGGCGGATATCAGCAGTTCGAGTCCGCTTATCTCCAGTCCACGAACTTAGCGGGTACTATGATAACACTAAAATTTGCCAATTTGATAGTTTGATCTATAATTTCACATGTACGTCATCTACTGATATGTGATCCTTATGAATCATGAATCCACCTGTTAGTGATAGAAAACGGTGTCTTTAAAAGCAAGCATCTCAATCCGATAGAATCCGGCGGGTGCAACCCCGGTGACACGTACGCCTAGTTAAAAAACATGTTTATACTTTATAGCTACATTAGCTTACAGTGCATCGTGGGTACTGTAGCAACTACACAAATACACTCTGGATTTACTGTTTGCTAAGTACTATAGCGAGTTAGTTAATCCTGTCGTCCGTTCGTGATTCATCGTATAGATCAGGTTCCAAAAAATCACCACACAAAAAGTCATGTGACTGTTTACCTCTGACTTGATTCGTTGAACTCAAGTCTGATTTGCTGTTGAAGCAAACGTACAGGGCCATGACTGATTTGCCGTTGAAGCAAACCAACAAAGATCGATCAAACGATGCAAAACGATATATTTGTAAATGAAAAATAATTTATAAATAAAACTTTTATATACATGATTTATAGCGATATAAAAACAAATGTAAAAAATAAACCACAATAAAAAACCTTAAAATCAACTTTAAATTTAAATTTATAGTTAAAATTTTAAATTTTAAGTTATAAGTACAATCATAAACGAAAAGATAAGACTGAAAGTTCCCCCCGCCATGCACTATGTACTGATAGCTATAGTATAAGCTTAATTTAGCTTGCTCCTCTCTAAATGAAGCTAGCGAAACCTGAAAACCAGCTGCCTCTGCCTGCATATATGATCAACGAGCTAGATCGAGAAGAAAACGAAATAAAGTATCCCTCACTGATCGAATCAGCTGTACAAGTTTGCTTGCAAGCTTCAATACCTCCCAATCTAACGCATGCCTTGCCTTGAGTAGGATCCAGCTCAGTCGACCAGGTACTACTGAATACATGTATGTTATGTACACGGTAGTATATATGTCACTATTGCAAAATTAATTTCTGTAGACGGCCAAATGTGCTGCGTGTTAATTAAGACGTTGAAAGTACTTATTTTCATAGTAATCAATCTTCACATGCGGCTAAATTATGCCATCCGTCTACACAAACCAAATTTCGCCGAAAAAAGAAATCGCAGCCAAGGGCAGCAGCAGCCGACGACAGCTTCTTCGAATCCAATCCCAAACATCGATCCCAAATCCACACCAAATCTGATCCAAACATCGCCCAAATACACCAAATCCAGTCCTAATTAAACATTCCAAATCCACACCAAATCAATCACAGTCTGCGCGGTGGCGCCACGTAGTACTCCATATAATCAATAACAGCAGCTTGAAAAATAAAAACAAGTGTTGAGGAAAATCAAGTAATGCGAGCCTATGTACAGAAAGACACAGGTAAGTACATGCCAGCTGATGCTAATTCACCCACTGCACGTGGGGCCCACTCGTCAGTGAGCCTTCCCGGACAGTCCTGGAGTAGCATACAGCAGGGTTTACGTTACCGTCGGTAACCGCGCGGTTACCACGGGGTACGTTTATAGAAAAATCACGATAACCTCCTTAAATTTAAATAAATATAAAAAATAATTTGATTTTTTGATAAATTTTACATGGTTTTTTACGGTTACCGTGGTAACCGTGCTTACTGCCGGGGCGTGGTAACCCCGATCCCGGCGATTTGGAAAACCCTGCCATATATAGTACGTACTAGCTGGAGTAGTAGTACAAGCTAAATATGAACATCGATCGATCCGTACGTTCAATGCATATATCAGGCATACACTGCTGCCTATCCATTATGTAAAAAAAAGGTATATATACACTGCTGCCTGTCTCATGCATACATGAGCTGCATAAATTATTAATCGAAACAGCTCTGGTACATGCATGGTTCGGTGAGCTAAGGTACATATATATAAGGCCAAGGTTTATCGATAATTAAGTTGCTAGTACAGTAAATGGAAGTGTACTATACCAACATATACTCGCCTTAATTAAGAAATAAAGAACACTGCTACTATTACTAGCTACCAGCTCAATTAACCTGAACAAGTACACTGCAATTACTCCATTGCAGCAATTAATTGTGGATCTTCAATTGGATCCTCATAATGATTACCTCGATTGGTATAACTAACCAAATTAAGGACGATATCGGATTTAGCTGCTCTTGATCGAGCTACTACTACTCCAGCTTGCTTGTGATGCTGCCGTATCAATAGCTTTTAGTTACTCCTGATTTGGTACGTGTTGTGTGTGCTGATGTGTGTATCAGTGGAAGGAAGGAGTGGTGAGCAACAGCTGGGCCTGGAAACTACTACCATCCATCATTCCATCTAACCACCCTTTGCTAGCTTGTACGTATATGTAGTAACCACACTAATGCTACTGGTTGCTTTGGATCAGCTCATTAATCTCAAGCTAGCAATATACTCCCTCCATCTACTTTTGATAGTCATATTTTATCTTGGCACACAGACTAACGATAAGTGATTCTACTTATCATCCATTTAAACATGCTACTAGTCATTCCTCGTGAACAAGCGATTCATTAATATTTACATTTCTCGATGCCCATGTAGCCAATCTTGTATGGCAGGAGTAGAGAATTACGCATTAATTCGAGAAGACCATTAAGATGTAGGTTGTTGGATGAATATGCCTATGCAACAAATAGATTCTTTCAGATTTGGAAAATAATGACCCCTAATCAAAAAAAGTGGGCCCAGAAGATACACTCCTTGTGTCAAGTGGTCTGTAGAATATGCTCTGTACACTATTTAAATAATAATTTCAGCAACAATCCTTCTTTATTCGCCTTCGCCACCGCGCGCGGGGTGTGGGGGCGCCCCGCTCTGAGAACGGCGAAAGATAATAAAATCCTTGCAGTCAAATGCACGGTGCATTTGTCATAATCTGTGAGCCCACAATCAGTAACAAAGCCACGTGATTCGATTGCAGATGATTCTTTATCCGCAGTGGTGACGCCCCCGAGGAGGTGATGCCGCTGCCCCCTGCCGAAGCACACCACTATCATCATCGATGCGCACACTGCTCGTGGTCTTCTCGCGCGTCGCTGGACCCACCGTCGTCGTCGTCGCAGTCCACCAACCTTCTCGCACGCCTTCGTCGGCCTACATATTGAGAGAGAGAGGAATGGACAGCGGAGGTGAGAGTAAAGAGAGAGGGAGAGGGCGCGGCGAAGGAGCCATCGTCGTCATTGCCCCATCCACTGGCACCGGATCGCGCCACCGTCATTGCCCAGCCACCGTCGCCACCATTGTCAATGGCTGAGGACTATATTTTTGTGGAGGAAGGGTGAGAAAGGGGGCGTTGGAGGAGGGGGTGAGGAGAGGAGAGAAGAAGGGAGGAGAGGGGTGAGGAGAGTGTGCAGTGAGGAGAATTTTTTTTTTAAGAGATAGGAGAGGAGAAAAAAGAGGGGGGGGAGGGGGGAGGGGCCGATAGCTGACCTGGTGCTAGGTGGGCATCTTAACAGAACCGCTTACGACAATAAGTTTATTTTCGCATACGGGCCTGTTAGGAAGTTCGCCTATAAAAATTGATTTTTTTTTCATACGGGTTTTGTCCTCTCGGACCGATATTATCATAGGTGGACGATGTAAGCTAGAAGGTGACTCATATGCCAAAATCCAATTTTATAGTGCGTTATGATCTTATATATCTTTTAAGACAAATATTTGCATGTCTTTTTAAAACTAAGCATCTGAGAAGTTATTGTTTTAAACTTTTGAATCTTATCCTAAACATATGGGTAGTAAATACTTTCTGTTGCTCTCTCTCGAAGGTTTTAAGACATGAGACTCCATTGCAAGAAGCAAACACCGACATACGCACTTAAGTTTCTCTCTTGGAGAAACAAAATGGACGATCAGCAGGCATGTACAGTGCTCCAAGAAGAGTAACAAAGAAACTACCACTACAGAACATGCATGTACAGTGCTCCAAGCTAACATTTAAACTATTTTATACTACTCCCTCCGTATTTTAATGTATGACGCCGTTGATTTTTCGACCAATGTTTAACCATTCGTTTTATTCAAATTTTTTGTGCAAATATGAAAATATTTATGTCATGCTTAAAGAATATTTGATGACAAATCAAGTCATAATAAAATAAATGATAATTATATAATTTTTTTTGAATAAGACGAATGGTCAAACGTTGATAAAAAATCAACGGCGTCATACATTAAAATTAAAATATAGAGGTAGTACTATATATCAATTTTCTAACTTTCTATAAGTGCACATTGTGAAGGGAATTTGATCCATGCATGCATGAACAGAAGAATCATTTCTGATAATCTGATAGACTGATACTATACACGTGGGGGACGAGTACTGCACGTGTGAGAGTCTGCAATGTGCCAAGAAGCTAACTATTCGATCGCATCGTATCCTTCTTCATCGGGCATTACAAATTTACAATACACTGAGGAAGAAACAAGATCCGGATCATCTTACTGGGTCGTAGGACCAACATGTTTATTAATCATAAACATCAATTATTTTACAGTCATTTGACTCCAAAGGCATATGTGTACAGCTAATCTCCATATATATTCTTCTACTAGTTCTTCGTTTCATTTCATATACAGAGATCTGATAGAGCCACTGTTTCTAGTCGCCATTACAAGACACTATAATTGGATTTGGCTAATTAAAAATATATTGATGATAAAGTAGCAATATAATGACAGCCCTATCTGCTTTTGACAATGAAAATAATATTGCTATATAGGAGTACTGACCTGGTTCAAAAAACTTTGCAGCTAAGATTCAATGTACTACAGTCCCAACGACACATATATATATTACGTGCCAATATCGCCTTGCACGTCGCAATCTCACTAATTTATATGAAAAATTAATTTCTCAGGTCAATCCATTTTGATCTCCTTTAGACAAACATAAAGATATACTTATATATTTTTATTATTTTGTGCAATGTCTAATGGATATACTTATATCTTTATGAACACTAATCCATAAAGGCATTCATCATAATCCCAGCTAAGTAGTAGGAGTACTACAAGATTTCAGGTAGGTACATATAACACTTTTCACATAATTAGGAGTGGTCCGCATCATCAACAGCTAGCTAGCAGCTGCAATCCCCTTTTTATATATAATTTTTCAAGAACATATGATACAATTCAGATGGCTCCAATGCAAGCGATCGAAAGCTTTTGTTAATAACAAGACTGGATTAGACTAAACTAAACTAAATTAATGGAGAACAAGTTGAATTAAGCTGTCATGATTAGCTAAACAAGACGTAATTAACATGCTACCAGCTGATTAGTGTACTAATTAATTTGATGACGAGACAGAGTGTTGGCTATAGCTAGCTATATAGGTAAGGGAATTGATGAAGCAAGGGAGGGGTGAGCTGGCATGATTTGGATCCTTGTTTAGGAGAAGAAGGCGAGACAAGAGATTGGTAGAGGAAGAATTAAGGTATGTTTGGTTGGATTTGGGAGGGTTGTCTCATGTCTGGCTGGCTGAAAGCTGCTGAACAACAGCTGGGCCTGACCCTCTTGCTTTGCTTCAATTCGATTCCAATCACATTCGATTTATTTTCCAAAATGGAGGCGTCAGTCGTTTAAATCAAGAAGACATTTGTACCGGAATTCCTTTTCTGCTGGTCCATGTACTGCTACCAGCAGTTGTGGGAAAGAAATTGTACTAGAGCTCTTTAGCATATTGCTATGGGTAATAATAATAATAATAATAATAATAATAATAATGTGTTTTTATAAAATATGCTAGTATTACTTGTTTGCTTATTTGAATACATAGTACTCATTCGATTAAAACAAATATTAGTTTATCGTGTAATATCAGAAAATATATAGTAGAACAATTTGTCAAAGTAAATAATAATGGTGAGCCACCACCACCATTAATACCTTTTCATAGTAGTATACATAAAGGTCTATATAGGTTAAATGGCATTCGATCTTAGGTTACGTGGGACGGAGACGGTAACTACTTTTGTCCCAAAATATAATAACTTTTAGCTATAAATTTAGATACATATATAGTGTTGTTTGAATCTCCTGAAGATGAAAATAAATATAAATATTAAGTGTTTCACGCAAAATGAGGTGGTAATAACATGTGATTAATTGAGTTTTAATTATTACAAACTTGAAAAATGGATTAATCTGATATTTTAGAACAACTTTCATATAAAAAGTTTTCGCACGAAATGCACCGTTTAGCAGTTTGAAAAGCGTGCCATTTTAATCCAAAATTTCATCCACTCTTTGCAGTGGCTTGCAAAGTTGCGATGAGCATGGGCGCATGGCGTGCGCTAGCTACGCGCGGCGCGACGGCACCGATCCCAACCACCCACTTCGCAGCAGCAGCACACAGCTTCACTCCACTCTCCGCTCTCTCTCTGCCACCCGCCGGGCCCACCCACGAGCCAGTGGGACCCACCCCCACATACTCAGACAGATAGGAAGAGTACAACCCGCCGGGTGGGCCCGGCCTGTGCAGCATGACCAAAGCAAAGCAACCAACGAGACATCCCATGTGGCCGTGGGCCCCACAGCCCAGTCACCCTTTTCCAGCTCGGCCGGCCCACTTCGGGCTCCTCAGCTTCGTCTCCTTCCTACTCTACTCCACTCCACTCCACTCCAGCTGGTGAGAGCGCGAGTTCCTCTCTCTTCCCTTCCAAGTTCCAACAACAACGGTTGTGGCTGTGTTTGGAACTCCAAGTTCCCAACCCCTCTCCCTCGTTTTCCGCGCGCACGCTTTTTTCCGCGCGCACGCTTTTTAAACTACTAAACGATGCGTTTTTTATAAAAAATTTATATACGAAAGTTATTTAAAAAATTCAAATTAATCTATTTATTTTAAAAAATTAGCTAATACTTAATTAATCACGCGCTAATGGACCGCTTCGTTTTCCGTGCGGGGAGATTGGTTCCCATCCCTACTATCCGAACACAGCCCTCCTCACCTTTTTGACTGCCGGGACCGATTTGGCCAAAATAAACTCCGAATTTGAAATTTAAAACATAATAGACACGAATAGTTTTTATAACTTGTTCATTCATTCATCATGATCCCGAACTTGCTCTTCTTCTTCTCCTGCTTCCTCCTCTGCTTCTAGACTTTAAAAAGCACCTAGAAGTCTACTAAAATTACAAACCCCCTCATCACCATTTCACCACCCAAAAAAACCACAAAAAAATCACGAGTAGTGATTTCAAAAACAAAATAAAAAACACAACACAACCACAACACAATCTGATCACCCAACAAAAACGACAGAGACCAGAAAACGACGACGACGAACGCTAGCGCTAGCTGTACAATGTTGTTCCCGATTCCGATCGATCGATCGACTCCCCGCCGCCTCGTGTGCCTCACCGGAGCAGGTCGGAGCGCGACGCCGAGAGCTCGCGGCGGAGGCGGTGGGAGAAGAGCCGGCACGCGTCCATGCTCAGGTCGACGGCGGCGGCGAGCGCCACGAACGCCGCCGCGTCCTCCGCGCACCCGACGTTCTGCACCACTCACGCGGCGGCTGCAATTTCCTCCCCTGCACCCGCGAATCACGAAAACCCGCGCAGCTGCCGACGGCCACTCCGTGATCGCCCGCTCCGCCGGGCTGGACGCCGGCGACCCGCTCCGCCCGAACTTGCGTTGCCGTCAGGTCGATCGCGAAACGGCCGCCTTCGACGCCGGGATGGTGGACTCCGCCACGGACACGCCCACGCCCATGCCGGTGGGTCGGGAGGACGAGCTCGAACCGGTACCGAGGCTGTCGCGGCGGCGGGCCCGCGCGCGCCTCGCGCAGCATTCCAGGCGACCCCATGGCTTCCACGTGCCGTCGCCCGGGCGGAGCACAGCCATGCCCCTGGGTTGGACTTGCTCACCCTGTCCGTCCGGACGCCCAGAACGGCGTCACCATTGATGCCAGCGCCACGGGGAGCCTGACAGGTCGTGCACCGTCACCGACCACCCTTCCTCTCCTTCCCGCCCGCTCCCTGTCGGAGCACGGCCGTCAGCCAGTTGCGCCCGCGCTCCCCATATCGGCCGCATTGACCTGATCGTATGAAATTGTCGTCAGAAGATGTGACATTTGACTGGGGAATTTGATCGAACACCATGAGGGCAAGAAATTTTACCGGGAGCGGAGGTCGCTGTTGCTGCGGCAGGAGAACTTGCAGGTGAACATGGGCTGCTTCATGCTCCCTTCACCTGAGCGCACCTGCGGGCTGCACTCCGGCTCGCCGTCGAACTCGAACACGAATCGGTCGGGCTCGGCGCGCACGTGAGGTTGGCCTGGGGCTTCGCCGCGAACCGAGGACGGATTGCGCCCGCGTCCGGCAGATGCTGCTTGTGGACACACCGCTTCGCCGAGGTCGCCTGAGGTCGAGGGATGACGCACCTTCGAGCAGCCCTCCACGGGCCGCGCGCCGAGCCTGGCACGTGGTGCTCCCGGCAGCTACACCGATTCTTCAGCATCGCCGTCGCGCGATCCCGCAGCGACGGCTTCGCGTGAGGCCGGTCGAGGTGGCCTTGGAGTACGGCGGGGGGATACGCGGCGCCGGCGGGCGCGCGTGCTCCGGCGAGGGCGGCAGCAGCAGCGGCGCGTCGGCGGTCTGGTACGGCAGCTTGTTGAGGCGGATCTTGCAGTAGCACGGCGAGGTGGATGGGTGCACCCCGGCCCCGGCTCCGGCGGGGCGCGGCGCCACCGGCATCTTCAGCGAGAGGTTGCCGACCAGCACCCGCACGAACGGGCACGGGTCCATCGAGATCGCTCCACTCGAAGCTTCTCCTCTTCCTCGTCGGCGGCAATGGCGATGGCGGTGGGGGAGGTGGAAGGAGTGGTGACGAGGGATCATAGGGTATAAGACTCGCGCGCCATTGCCGCGGCCAGCCTGGATCCCCCTCCCGCGCGAGGCTACTACTATTTCACGCGATCCAGCTCATACCCAACTCACTTCCATGTGGGCCCCGGTGTTCGGGACCCCACCTGTCAGTGGCTGTTAGGTTGCGTGCGTGCGGGTGTGGTTAGGGTGGGATGTGGCGTGGGGATGCGTGTGGCGCGGTCGCACCGGATCCGGGTTGTGGGCCGCTTTTGCGGCGGGGCCATAGAACTCCGCGGTAATTTTTTTTATTTTTTACCTTTTGCAGTTTTTACCGTGGGTGAAGTGGATGGAAAAGGAAAAAAGAAAGCAGAGGGTTTGCGTGGGAGGAGGAAAGGGAAGGCGGGAGTTCGGTGGGACCCACGGTGTCGGTGAGTGATGATTTGTGCGTGGAGTGGGATCGGGGGTCTCCTTGTGGACCCCACTGTCAGCCTCAGTACGTGAAACTCCCGCGCCCGCGGGGTTCGGGTGGTTAGTTGCGATTTGCAGTGGAGTCAAGTCGTTAACGGTCGTGGGTAAAAATAACGGAACCCCATCTACAAAAATAATTCTACCCTCAATCCCAAAATATAAAAATTTTAAAGTTAAAGACGATTATTAAGAAAATATGTAAAAACAAATAGTAGGAGTTTATGATTGGTTGAAGAGTGAAAGTAGATGGGGAAAATGAATAGTGCGTGGTTATGATTGGTTAAGAAGAGAATGTTGGTGAAGACATTATTATATTTTGAGGAAATTCAAAGTATTAAAAGTTACTATATTATGTAACGAACGGATTACTCCTCGTTGCACTAGAAAAAGGAAAGTTTTTTTACTGCATTTTTTACTCACAAGTTACTGATGTTTTTTTTTTTTTTTACCGGGGAGTACAGAATGTCAGTGGCTGATACGGAAAGTGCGGTTTAAATTCCTGCTCGACGAATCACGAAACCTAAACAGCCTGTCGATTTGACCTGCACAAAAAGGATCAGAGTACGCTATCTCTGTTTTTTTCCTTTTGCCCTTTTTGATAATCTTGCTGTCGTGCAGTGCAGACAGCAGGGCACGGGATAGAGGCAGAACGTACCAGTACCAAACAAACATGATGAAAATGAAAAAAAAGAAAAGAAAAAAAAGAATCCGTGCGTGCGTACAGGTACAGCCGCATCTATCCGTCCCGCGAGCTCACGTTACCCTGCTGTCAATGTCATGTGGGCCCGACGTATGCTGGCCCCACCTGTCAGCGAGAGTGTGTAGAGGATAAGAGGGGGTGACGAGGAGGGGGCAGCTGGGAACAGGCTGTACTGATGGGGGTTTGTTCAGTTTTGATTTAAAATTTTTGAAATTATTATGTTTTTTTTTTCTTTCAAATTCGAAACGCCCATGCTGCGGTGGTGGTGTAGGCTGGGCTGGCTGGACCACCTTCCCAGCTGTTTGTTTGGGTTGCAGAGCCAACGGAAGGGGGTGGGGCCCACCTGTACGTGTAACGCTGTACTACTACACTGATCAGCTCGTGCTCGTGCCGCTACAGTTATTTTCAGGTAGGAAGAGAGTACGTGTACTGTCGCATCCTGTGATTGTTGTTTTCCACATTGCCACGATTTCCACAATATAATTAACGCTAATGTAAATTTAACTTGTAAAATATACCAGTCACTTTTTTAAAAAAAAATCGTTGCTCTAACTTAAACTACTACTCTATCTGTAAAAAAAAAAACATAGCAACACGATAGAATATCATCTAATTCTACTAATCTGGACTTTTTTTTAGATAATGACTAATTTGGACATGTTTCAGATTAATTATATTATGTGATGTTTTATTTAGTACTTCCTCCGTTTCATAATATAAGTCATTTTAGCATTTCCCACATTCATATGGATATTAGTGAATCTAGACATATATATATGTTTTTAGATTCACTAACATCCATATGGATATGGGAAATGCTAGAATGACTTACATTATGAAACAGAGAGAGTATTAAGGTTGTCATATTTTGAAATGGACTGACTAATAATAGTAATTTTTTAATGGTTAGACTACGATGAACGAAGATTAGTGCTAATGCTAAGGACATAACAAACTTTGATAATACGGTATCTTTAAGTGTTTATTGTTCCTTTTGCAAAAAAGATAAATGGCCCAAATTTGAATAGTTTGGGTGACAAGTACTACTTTAGGAACGAAGATAGTAGATTTTTTTTATATACATTCTGAAAGTTATATACATTCTGGGAGTGATATTTTGTAATTCAGATTGAATTTTGATGTAGCATTGCCCTTCTAAATCTTGTGTTATTCAGATTACTAGCTAGCCCCTGCTGATTTGGGGCCTGCACCATCATCAATGCCAAGCTAATTGAGCTAAGCATGACCTTAAGTACGTCCTCTGACCTGCTCTCTGTCCCGTCCTGATTGCTCCCAGCTGGAGCAACAAATGGCCACTTAATTCTCCTGCTTGCTCCATAGCTGTTGGTGATCACATCATCTTCTACTATCCAATTATTTGTTGCAGCTAGCAATCGTTTCTTTAATGCCATCACCTTAAATTATTAACCCTAAATTGATTGGCAATTAGCTGCTGATAGCCAGTGGTTGGGTTCAGTTTCTTTGTCATTTGGCCCCAGAAGGGAGAGCTTTTGTCTGCAAATTCAGTTTCATTAGATTACAGTAGTGGTACTAGCTTAGACCCACAGCATCCTTCTTCTTTTCTTTATCAACAGTTTGACGTTTTGAAAAAGGGTGCACTTTTAATCAACCAAAAGTGCACTCTTAGTTGCATCCTAATAGCTATAGTAGTACTAGGGGCTTTTTATTAGTTTTTGAAGGTAATTCAGTGTTTGTCGCTGTGTTGTTCATGATTGATATGATCCACCGTTAGGTTAAATTGTACTACTGTCACTCTGTCAGGTGATTAATCTGTAATCGCCCTGTCTTAAGCTAAGGTTTTGTTTGAAGGAGCTCAAGATTCTGAGATACGACTGATGAGTAACCAGCTAACGAGAATCTAGAAATGCTGAAGTTCTAAAGTTTTCATTTCTAATTCATTTTTTTTTATATAATCATATATTTCTAAAATCTCGGTGATAATCTGGATTGTTCGAAGAGCTGAAGATTATGAGAGAAACTATAAAAAAAACTCCTTAAGCATGGCCTAAAGATCTTATGCTTTGCTTGGCAATGTTGATCAGTGAGTACAATTAGCACAAACAGTTCAATTGAAGAATAACTCAGTAATTAAGCCGCGTATGCTGTATCTGAGCAGGCATCACACAACAAGCAGAGCAGTACAACAACATAGGATTCCACCTGTGCTCTTCTGATCTCGTCTATTGTACTAGTACAATTTAAACTACTACTAATCACCAAGCTGGGTTTGGCTTTACGCCAGGAGATCATGTGATTAATTTTATCCGATCGAGTAGTGTGCTTGCACTGCAATTTGCAGCAACTTGCAAACCTCTGAAAAAACAAACAAACTTGCAGGCCTCGTGCGAGTAGTTTAATACTGCAGCATGCGCCCGGTTTGATTAATTACAAATGGAAGGGAGAAATATATATAATCAAACATACAGTTTACAAATGGATTCGATCAGTGCTGGCACGATTAGTTTAAACCCTCGTTGTGAACTTGTTATAGGTCAGAGCTGTGTCAGAGTTGAGTTGGATACTTTGACCACTACTGCATCGATGATACCGGTAGCCGATGCAATGCGGCGACAGGTGAACCGTTACAAAAACTTGCAGACCTTGAGCTGATTAATCAATGGATTAGGAGTACCAGTAATTAATCCTGATCGACCTGACTGGCGATTAGGCTGCAAGGATTAGGATAAGATGATCGATGAATCGATGGATCAATCGAGCTTGTAGTCAAGCCTGGCTAGTGACTGTACTTTGACCAAATTAATCAAATAGTACTAAGTAGAAAGCAAGTATTTAAGAGGGGCCACTTGTTTCTCTCCTATATTTGCAGGGAATCTTGCATTGCATTGTTCTTGGTACCAATTTATTTTTAAGAAACACAGAACAAACCACATTTGCTCATCCCTATAAACGCATACTAATTTACCATTTTATAAGCGCGCTAATTGGCTAAGGAACCACCGCTATTTTTTAGATGAACTATGCATACTACCTCTGTACCAAAATATAAAAAGACTGATAAACTATTCCATCTGATTCTATGTTCTTATATTTTGCGACGGATGGAGTATTAGAGTATTATTACAAAGCTATAAAAATGTACATAACAAAGGTATGCAGTGGAAATTTTGGAAGAGACAAAAATATAAAAGAGAGAAGAAATAGGCTAATTGGGCCAGCCCGGCCCAGCCCAGCCCAGCAACTCACGAGGCAGTCTATCTCCTTCTCGCGGCTACGCGACGCCCCCTCGCCGGCGCCATCGCCACCGCCTTCCTCCTCCGAGCTCCGGCGATTCCAATGGACTTGGTGCGCGCGCTCGCCGCCCTCCCGGCTTGTCTCCCTCTCCCTCCCTCCTCGCTGACGAAGGCTCGCCGCCATGGACCTCAACCATCGACGACGACCGTTCCGGCAGGTAAGCTTAGCGTCGCGTCGATCCCCCACCCTGTTCTAGTGTTCTTGTTGAGGTCTAGGGTTCCTCAAGGCCGCAGCACGCAATCTGGGGGAAGAAAAAGAATTCTTCCTTTGAAAGTGTGAAATACTGCTGCAGAAATTTGTTGGGAATTTGTAGTCCTGTGGTACTGCCAATACACTCAATAGCTTATAGGAACTCATTTCCAAGCATTTTCTCATGTATACTTGTCTGGTAACCTTGATTGATTAGGATTTAAGAACCCATTGGTTATTGTGATAGTGCCACTTTAGGCCTCGGGATGCATTCTAATTTCCCTTGTCCAATTAAACTATCTGTTATACTGCAATTCTGAATTGGGACTAGTAAAAAAATGGCAAACATTTGGAGCATCAACATGATAGTACATCCCCAAGTACCAAGTACGTACAGTATGAGAACTCAATGTAATCTAGAGGAGTTATGAAAAGATAAATTTCTTGTGATGTTAAGCATGATATGCATGTTTACTGGATGAAGACAAATAATAAGCGAAGAGAATCTGTTGCAAGAGTAATTATATTGCATCGATGGATTTTTTTTTTTTTAAGAACAGGCAAAAGCATCAATGGATTATTTTTACTCCAAAAGTAAATGCATTGTTCTTGCTTATTACAAGACACTGTTAATTACTTCTGTACAGGTGGTATGTTGGATAGAAGAAGACTGCTGTTGATTCCTGCAATCAGCATCAGCATTGGCTCCTTCCAGTATGCTTTCGACAAGGGGGCAGCAAAAGCTGAGTTTGCTGATAGTGAGTCATTTATCACACTCCATAATCCATTGAGTGATCTGTTTACTTTTTAGGTACAATGGAATCACTCTTAGCACATACTGTTAATCATGTCTTGCTTCTTTGATGTCGAAATTTCAGTGCCTGCGCTTCGTGGGAAGGATTATGGAAAGACGAAGATGAAGTACCCGGATTACACTGAAACAGAATCAGGTCTTCAGTACAAGGTGAATATATACTTCTATGGAGCGATTTACATTTTGAGCATTATCCGGACATGATCAGACAACTTCTGTTCATAATTATAATGGTAAATTGCAGGACTTGAGAGTTGGTGATGGGCCTTCTCCAAAGAAAGGGGAAACAGTAGTGGTGAGTTATAAGCACCACATTTGATGTTCACCCATAGCTAATCTGTGTATTTGCATGTGTTATACATATCTCAATCTTTAGTGTTATCATTTGTTGATTTATGCCAACCCTGATATAGATTTGGATTGTGTGAGTGCACTTAAGGTTGATTGGGATGGCTACACAATTGGATACTATGGTCGCATTTTTGAAGCTCGAAACAAGACCAAAGGTGGTTCCTTTGAGGTACATATTGCCACCTGTAGACTGTAGTTTACACTACAGAAAGGAATACACTCAATAATATTGGAACGCTTTGCAGCACAGATATTTGTTTAGATTTGATTTGGATTATTTATTTTATTTGGTTGATTCCACATCTGTAATATGAATTGCAGGGTGGTGATAAAGACTTCTTCAAATTTAAGATTGGATCAGGACAGGTGAATTACAAATTTAATCTAGCCAGCATCTAGTGTGTCATTGTTTGGTTCATACTATTTTCCTTTTATCATGGCCATGTTAGTGAAAACTAACTACTCAATTGTTCATATACAAATGCTCAAAATTTCAACTCCATAGAGATGTAGTCAATTCTGCTCAATTGAGAATCTTGTAGCTGCTGTCTGTAACTCTGTACAAGTGCCTTTCTGACAAATTGCATTTTTAACATTTAGGTCATACCAGCTTTTGAGGAGGCTATATCAGACATGGCTCCAGGTGGAGTTAGGAGGTCAGGAGTCATTTTATCTTTTTTGAAGAACCGGTTTCAATATAGGTAGATCTTTATAGTTTATATTTATGACATGTAAATGTAACATGGATGAAATTTATGCATTTCAGGATAATAGTACCACCAGATCTTGGATACCCAGACAATGACTACAATAAGTTGGGTCCAAAACCGACGACATTCTCGGTAATTTTTCTTCCTTTTTTTTGGCATGGATGCACAAATTATGTCGATCAATTTTCTTAAATAACCAACATAGCATTGTTTTCAGGGACAAAGGGCTCTGGATTTTGTTCTGAGGAATCAAGGGTTGATAGATAAAACTCTCCTGTTTGACATTGAGCTTTTGAAGATTATACCAAGTCAATAGTACATGTATATGAGGTTCATTTGTTCCTTTGAAACTAAAGTAATTCTGGCTTCTTTCATGTTCATTTGCCGTTCTATCATTTGTCTTGCTTGACCCAGTAAAATGGCAGAAGCATGCATTTTGCAGGGCAATGTTGCTGACCACTTGGAGAAAAAACATACCAGTCGACATGTAATCATGTAAATATATATGCCATCAATTTGAATATGAACAGAAAAATTTCTAAGCATATATACATTAAATATTGTATGCCAAATGCTTGTTGTACAGAACTGACACCACGGACGAATTCATTACGACAGTTATTATTCAAACCATCTTGATATGATATGAGCTACTTATATACATCAGTGCTACAAACAAAAAAATAAAAATCTGAATTGACCTGTACGTTACTAAATATACATTCAGCTCTCAAAATAAGCAATTTATGACCAGTTTACTCGATCAGATGGCTCGTTATTTGTCAAATGTCAATGGAACTTCAGAACTGGATAGATGTAGCCAGGGTAGCAATGAAGAGCATACGCAGGGACCCCAATTGTTTCTTTCATAATCAGACGACAAGGACCCATTTTCATTGACAGGAGTTGAACAATAAGTAGAAACAGAGTGCATGGCTGATGCAATTGGACAGACATTGCTTTGCTACTCAACATCCTCCAGAATTCTCCACAAAGAACATATGCAGAGCACTACAACCTATACCAACCACAAGCATCAACAGCCAGACTGAGAACATCTCCAGGGGACTTGCTATCTCATTCTCCATGCCAAAAGATAAAAAAGAAGAAGCAAACATGCAAAAACAGGTGCTCCAACAGATTGGTTATTTGCATTGCTATTCCATCTGGCTGGCTAAATGTAAATGAGAGAATCAGGTGGCTAAATCTGGCAGCCCCTGTGACTCTCCATCCTGATGATCATCTCCATCTTCTAGCGGAGCACCGAGCTGAGGCTCGAGGTCCTGTGCCGCCACCTCCTCCCTCGGCGGCGCATTTTCTTGAGCTCCATTGAGCTTGGCTGCCTCGTCCCACGCATAGCCGGCTCCACCCAGCCCCAGCTCCTCCCTCTGTCGCCTCCGCCTAGTTCTGCCTTCAGATCGCTGTCGTCGTCGTCGTCTCCTGGCTTGGCAGTGTGCGTGTACTAGGAGTATTGTTGCAGCCAATTCATCGTTGTCATCCGATGACGACGACTCCAACGCAATTTGCATGGATAAGCTCAAGCCAAGGTGATTCATTTGTGGTGTGGAGGTGAAGAAGCAAACAAGGAAGAAGAATGCTGTTGTAGTCTGGTAGAGGTAGAGAAGGAAGCCTATATATAGTGTTGCAAAATAGCTGTTGGGAACTAGCTGTTGTAATATGGAGAGTGGAATATGGAGAGTCTGCTGGAGTGTGTTGGAATATGGAGAGCGAACTAGCCGTTGGGATATGGAGAGTGGAATATGGAGAGTCTGTTGGAGTGTGTTAGAATATGGAGAGCGAACTAGCCGTTGGGATATGGAGAGTCTGTTGGAGTGTGTTAGAATATGGAGAGCGAACTAGCCGTTGGGATATGGAGAGACTGTTGGAGTGCACTGGAATATGGAGAGGGAATTCTGTGGAGAGATGGAGAGCCAAATTTGCCAATTTGGTACCTTTCTAGAAGTCAACAATCAGCATTCAGCAACTCCAAAAGGAAAAATCATTCCAGTTAAATGCACAGACTGCCTCCCAGGAGTGGCTTCCCGCTCGCTCACCGTAATCCCACTTGAAGTTCCACACGACGTTCTTCTTTCTGCAAGGGAAGCCAAAACTCAATACAATAGCACATTTGAACACAATCTCAGTGGGACCAGTGAGCAACGCTTTCCGAAAACAAGCAGCACTGTTGCTTTTTCAGATCACCAAAAAACCCAAAGTTAACCCAGTCAAAATTAACTTAAGTGTTAAGGAAATTGTCTGCTTTCCAGAAATGCCTATGCAGATCATTACCGGTTAGTTACCCTTTTACAAAAGAAGAAAAACACATCCTTAACAGCCACCAAACAAGATAAAACGAGAATCAGAAGCTTTATATTTGCAGTGATCAATGGAGTGGACCTTGCCTGCATACTTATCATCTCTTGTCGAGGTCCTTCAGAATTCTCCAACTTCCACATTCCAATTAGAAAGCAGACGTATATCATAAGATTCAAATCAACGAACACTAACCTAGCATTATTAGGTTTGCACAATAGGGTCCAGCAACAAGGTGGCATTTTTTACTATACTAGTCTGGATCAGAATTCTCCAACTTCCACAGCCAATTAGAAGCAAACATATATCATAATTCAAATCAAGGATCACTAACCTAGCATTATTAGGTTTGCACAATAGGGTCCTGCAACAAGGTGGCATTTTCTACTATATTAGTCTGGATCTGAGCAAGTATGTTCTTTTCAACATTTCTTTAGGAATACCAGAGAAGGAAATCATGGCAGAAATCTTATCTTTCCAACAACAATCTGTCTTCTACCTTCTGTCACTGTTGCTTAAACATACACCATATAATTTATTATTCAATGATCAAAAGATTTATACACGCTGATACATCAAGGGATGATCTAGGCAGAGACCCCAAGGAATTTTTTGCATCTAATACAAGTTTTATTCTACTCACTGCCAATAGACATTCAATTAATTAATGCCAGACACTTAATCTCAATCCATTTATTTAGAATAATACATAAAAGCTACTCTTCAACCTATGAATCAAATAACTTATCCCTATTTTTCCCTGTTGCTTTTATTTTTCTTTCCTTTGGCATGTGTGAATTATCTGCAAATATTTGAATGTCCAAAAGTTGTACTCTCATCAGCATGTATTGGTAGAATTACGCATTTGTGGACACTTCGATGAATTGGAATTATGCTACCATGCTAAAGACAAAGTGTTGTGTGCAAAAAGACTTCGTAACTGGTACTGACAATGGAGCTCACCATGCCAATGTGAAGGATGTACCACCTGTCAGTGATATTGTGTGGAGCTTTTATGAGAGTGTTTATCCACCAAACAAATAAAACGTAAGCATCTTGATATGTACAACCCTTACTTCCTTCTATATAAGGTGCCTATCACTTCTATCGATCAAAGGAGCACATTTTTGCTCGACACAGATCTCTATAAAACTATTTGCAGTAGTAATCATTTAATAGTATCTATTATCCGACTGAGGATACCTTTGTTGCTAAACGTAGATCTCTATAAAAGTATTTGCAGTAATCACTTAATACTAATAGTAGTCCATCTATTATCCAATTGTTGAGGATACCTGCTAAACGGAGATCTCTGCAAAGCTATTTGCAGTTATAGCTTAGTGGATTTCATTCTCCATTCCAGGACATTTATGAGACAGAATTTAGGCATCAATTTCCAAGGATTGAAACTTCTTTTTCAATCATTGGAGCACATTTCCTGGTAAATGTGATCTATAGGAAGTTTTCTATAGCATTCACATAGTAGTATCCAATCTCATTGGAGTATGGTTTTCTCATAGATTTTAGCAAGCTATTTGCAGCAATAAAATTGCAATTCTCGTTCTCCCTTGAGAATGTCTTCCCCTCATACATCTCCACTAAGCTATTTGCAAACATAGCAATTTCCATTCTCCACTAGAGTATGGTTTTCTCAAAATAGGTCTCCAACAAGCTATAATCGACTAGTAGTTCCCATCCTCCATTGGAAAATGGCTTTCTCGCTGTAGATTTGTAGGAACTATTTGCAACTTACACGCGGTAGTTCCCATTATCCATTGGAGGATGCATTTCATACCATATAAATCAACCTAGCTACATGGTATGTAGTTAATCGCTTTTGTTTTTAGGCCATTCAACATCCAAAAATGTCTTTCTCACCATAAAACTATAATTAGATATTGTTGGTATCGTATTAATTTGATTTCTATTTGAGGATGCCCTTCTCGCTATATATATGTAGCCAGCAAGCTACGCCGTATACTATACAGTATTCTCTCTCTATTTACTAGTCAAGTATGGTGAGGAGGGGTAGAAGGAAAGGCGTGAGGTACATCGAAGTGGATAGAGATCGCAGCCTCACCCTCAGCAAGAGGTGTGATGGGCTGTTCAAGCTTGCAAATGACCTCTCCCTTCTCACTGATGCAAGCGTCGCAATTTGCCTACATGACAACAATAAGGTACTGTTGCCCCACTATGCTTATGAATATGTCATCATGCTGTACCTTGAATTGTATTATTATTATTGTAATGTTAAATGGAATTCGTTTGAAATATTTGGTTGTATTATTGCATTATTTACAACAGGCACAATTCTTTGGGGCCCCATCGGTGAAACCTGTTGTCGATGCTTTTGTATCTGAGGCAGAGCCATTTGCCGATGAACAACTGAAGGCCAAGCTTACGTCAATGCAAAGTGAGCTGGTCCAGCTAGAGAATGAAGAAGAAGAGAAGGACAAGAAGACTGAAGAATCAATCCAGCACTTCAAGGAGGCCCAAGAAGAGAGCTTAGGTATGGGTATGACCAAGCATCTATTCTCCAGGCTAGAGGATCTCAGCCACAATGATATGCTTGAACTTTTAGATGTACTCTTGCCGCTCCAGCAAGATTTCAAGAAGCGGCTGCCTCCCCTACGTCGTGGCAGCAAGCTGCAAATTGGTAGATCAAGTGCGTTTGCACATCAGCAGCCCTCGTGTTCTCGCTTCTTGGCCTCACACCGTCCATTCACTCCATTACTTCCTGGAGGGACATCAGGAGTTCCGATGATACCTCCGCCTCCAGTGCCGGGCTCACCATGGTCTCAGATATTTCCGCTACGGCCACCACTGTTTCCTTCTCCAGAGTTAGTGCCATCCCAACAATTACCACCAGTATCACCCCCGCAGAACACAGTGGCACCTCCTCCAATGCATGCTCCATTGGTGCAACAGCCACTTACTAATCAATCATCGGCGGTTCCCCTGCTGACGCAATGGCAAATGCGTTTTGGGGATCAGCCACCCGCTGAAGTGCAAGCATGCACTCCCGTAGAGCAACCTCAGAATGACAATGCAGTCCATACCCCAACCTTCAGCGACAGTTTCCTTTCGGAGTTGTTGGCTGATGTCAGTGATGATGGCATTGCTACTGCTGAACCATTGTGTTCTCCTCCTATTGATGACCAGTTTTTGGCTGACGTCGACTGGTTTGCTGACTTGGACACTATCGATGGAAATTTATAGGCCAAGTTGCTGATGATTACAGCATTCCTAGAGCACCTAGTGTGGCAGCAGAAGGTGGTTCTATGATATGCTGCCAGAGTCTTCTTCCGGTGGGGGATATGCTAATGCTATTGCAGGGCACCAAGGAACTGAATTAGTTTTTTATCATTCTATTTAGCAAAGTTTTGTCATTTAAACTACTTAGTCAGGCCTCTTTGGGGCAAAATTAAAGTGTCAGTCGTTTAATATTCTTAGTTAGGCCTCTCTGAGGCAACAGAAAACATGTCTTCTATGTAATAACTATACATGCACTGTTGTCTTGAGGCTCAAACTCATGAAGTTTGTTTTGTGAGTATGATCCTCTTGCATCATTGCAATGTCTTGTATCCTCAATTTTATTCGAGTAATGCACAATTATTTTGTTTGAGAAATAAAGTGAACATGTATCTGCAAGAAGTACTTAACATGTTGTGAAACCGGGCTTAATTTTCTGACTACACTCAGTCTGAAAAAAAAAAAGCAGTTCATGTCACAGCTGAAACCGCGACCTGAGTATGAGAAAAAACAAAGTGCAAGGTGCAAAATAACAGCAAATCTAAAGCAAGATAAAGGTTTTTGGTTCATCTTATATCATCCTCATGTAGCACATTGCAGAATCAAGCCACGCAAACGTACGGGAAATTTTCAGAGACAGCAAGAGAAATCGCAAGTAAGGAGAGGAAAGGACTGGACTGCAACCATATCTATCTTAGATCAAGAAGAAAACTAACACGAAGCTAAAAAGAAACGTAATTATGTCTCGGAACATTAACGTGTTCCTCACCTACTCTGCTCCACGTCGTTGAGAACACCGGCGAACGCTGGAGATGGCCGGCGGTGGCGGACCCTAGCAATTCCGGCGGCGGCGGCGGCGGCGTGCGGCGGAGGGGGAATGAGCGGCACGGCTAGTGTAAGCAAAGGCAATCTAGAGAGGCTCCAATGGGCCGGGCCTGGCCGGGACCATTGCACTCGGTTGCTTTTCAGAAGGAACCGTAAGGCCCATAAAGACGTCCCAACTATAGTAGGTCAGTAATGGCTTTGTTAGGAATAGTGGATATTAGCCCACGTGGGGTTCCATGCTCTCATCCGCCACATAAGGTAAATACCGAGAAAGATCAAAACCACCAAGCACGAGCTAAGAGGAACAGTTTTGTAAACTTGAGAGATATTCTATATCTGAATTTCTGGCGGTTGAGGGACGATTTTGTGACTCGATGACAAGCTTGAGAACGCCTCGTGTATTTTTTTTCCTCTATAATTCGGAATCTCTATCGTCAAAAGAGTAGACTTAGAAAAGCGCTGGAAAAACACATTGCTTCCAAATTTCAGTAACTATGAATGCAAACAAAGATGACACCAACAGCTAGTTCGAGCAGCTAGAGCTTGTGTCATGGCATGAATCACATGATGATTGTTACTGTTCTTCAAAAATCTAACCCTCTAATTACTGAAGATGGCACGGGTCGTTCTTACAGACGTGTTAAAAAACGAAATTAATAAGCAGAGCTCTTAAGGAGTTTGTGTATTTAGATACCCGATTTGGGAGATTAGAAACGGAAAAGACGAAACGCCAAATGAAAATTATTTGTTAAAAAAAAAAGTAATATTGGACCCCTAAAAAACACATGGAGCAAAATAAAAGTAGATGGAAGACAAGAAACATCCATTGTTAAAAACTTAATGCCGTTGCGCTTTAATAATGCTCTTACCCTTCATAAAAGAAATTTTATTATTATGGTATACGCCCAAGTTGGTAAGAGATTAGCAGCAAGTTTATAGTGAAGTACTCACAAGACTTGCTAGCTTTTAAAAATTGACAGCAGTACAAATTGCAATATGTATTTATTAACTATTGTATGCATATAAGGCTATTTAGATTGGGTGTAAAAATGTTTGTTCTACATCCTAGTTCATCTAATGGCTCGTAGATTATGCATACAATGAGTTATTAATCTATTACGTTAGCATATGAATCATTTCTTGACAAACTTTGTATATTAAATCCAGTTTTTGGACATAAAAATTCCCTCTTCATCATACTATTATTATGTGAATGGGCATTGTAAGTGCTGTACGGCTGGACTACTAAACATTAGCAGCCGCGCTTTTACGGGATACTTACTCCTAATATATTGTGCTTATAGTACTAATATGTTCGATGTTTCCTGAGTATTCTCATAATTTTCACTCACTTGTAATTTTGCTCTTAGAGAGCTTTTGTTGTTTGTAGACTAAGTTCGTTCTGGGACTTCCCGTGAAGCAATGAATGGGAGTTCGGATTTGTATGTGACTATGGACTACTATTATGTAATGTTTATTTCAATCGAAAGATACACTTATAAAGAATGGAATTACTGTATGATTCTTTAAGATCCTATTTGCCCACAAGACTCGATCCTTATGGAACTATGTCCCTTCGGACTTCACGTTATGTATATCAAGGATTTTAATGCAAAGATCGGCTAGCAACGGTTCGTGCTAAGGGCTCTCAAATAGTGCTGTAGGATTAAGGGCTGGGTCTACCAGCACTTCGTAGGTGTTAAGGCCATTCATTATGGTGTAGGAGGAAATCTGCATGGGAAAAGTACAAGTGTTATTATTGATTAATACTAACGACATACTATTAAATACAGGAGTTACTTCATATCATTATTCTGCCTACTTTAATGCTGACATGCGAGAGTAGAGCCTCTCAAGGTCAATCGGGTTCACGCGAATTATCAGCAACTGCAATAAGCGTTCTCTCAATCAGTCTGTAGATCTGACCATGCTAGCGAAGGTGCAATGTTTGTGTAAGCAAACATCTGATCATCATGACAAAGGTCACTAGACAGTCGATTATTCAATACATCGACTCAATCCTTTGGACCTCACACCAATATATCCAGAATCCAGATGCGTCGTAAGCATTTGGCTGCATCCTTGACTTTGCACTCGCTTCTACTCTATCTATCTGCTATATATATGTATAGGAATGGAGTATTCTGCTCTGCTAGGACTGCGCCGCTATATGATATCTAGGCTATGCTACCTGGGCACAAGATTGTTCAGCGGCAACATCCAATGCATATCTGTGTGCAGCTGTAAATTGAAAATATTTTCTCTGGATGCCTTTGTGACATAGAGTCAATATTCAGGCTATCATCCAGCATGAACTTTTCCTGATCATTTGGGTGAAAAACCATTCCTTTTGGACTTTTAAGGGGGTGTTTGGGAAGAGGGAGGGGCTAAACTTTAGCCTTCCTCTTCAAACAACATAAGTCCCTCCTCTAGGGCTTATTGGTTTTTGTCGAGAGGAGGCTAAACTTTATGCCCCTCTCTGCCAACACCCCCTAGTCTTTCAGTAGATGTATGAATGCTGTAAAAGATTTGAGAGTTTGGCGAGTAGTAGTTGTTTGGTTAACACTTTGTCTGAACTTCATCCCTGCTGATTCTGACTAATGAGTAGTACCATGATGCAAGTCATGGTGTATTACTTTTTTCAGGATGTTGCAGTCTTGATATCCTCTCCCTTTCTTTCTTTTGCTTTTCGTTAAGTCTAACAGTTGGGATATTTTGTTCGGTTGAGTGAAGGAGAACAAGTAAATTACTAGAAGATGAGAAGATCATAGTATGGTGATCCTGTTTGTACCCTTGCTTCAACATGACTGACAGTGACCTTGGTTTTTAGCTTTTGACTCCTTAAGATGCAGGAATCAGGACTCAACAATGACAATTGAGATCGCTGATAATCATGGCGCAATAATAAATGATAGTTTTTTTACGTGGTCAGACTTTGACACTCATGTTCTTGTGACAGTCTGACAAAATTGAGGTTAACTAAAATAAACTACACACCTGAAAGAATGTTAGTCTTCACCTTCCTTCAAGCATATATATGTCCATTTTCCACCTTAATCAGGGAAATATAGTCAACTGAAAACTTTTAACTTTTTGACTCCTTACAGAGGCAGGATTCAACACATGACAGTTGTATACTGACAATCATGGCACAATTAATAATAACTGGTCACGTCATTTACATGGTCAGACTTTGACACCTCATATGGTTGTGACAGTATGACCATTGAGGTTAACTACAATAAACTAGACCACCTGAACAGTAATAATCTCACCTTACATTCAAGCATATATATTATGGCGATTTTGTCAACAGAAATCTAGCTGTTATTAACTTGTTATTGAAGTTCAAGACTGATCATCCATTTAGGCTACTGAAATTCTGCCACTAGCTACTTTACATGACATCCATCGCGATCACATATCATCATCAGGCATAATTTACAGTGCTTCCTACTAATTTACCACTTAGTAATTACATCTAGACGTCCATTGACACTTGAGACACTGTCAAATACTCTGAAATACGCAATCGCGAACACGAAGAAACTTAGATAACACTACATCTTGAATTAACAATGATGAATTGATATATAATCATTCATGATCTTAATTGATCGATCGATCGATCTCGCTATATGATTTTGTTCTTCATGGATGGATATATCATATCATCATCATCCATCATCATTCATCATCATCATCATCAGTATTAACGATTAATTATTTGATCATGAGGAGACGCTGAATGGCTTGTAATGTGCGACGGATTTGATGAGGCCCTGGATGGAGCGGCGGCGGCGAGAGAGACGACGAGGCAGGCGAGGCTGAGCACGTTCATCCACGTCCACGTCGGCGAGAACCGCCGGACCTTGGCCTGAGACATGTACATCTGCACGGGAAGTAGACGGTGAGCGGCCAGAAGGAGACGGCGCCGATGAGGCCCGAGGAAGTCGTTGAAAAGGGGAACGCCATGGCGGTCGACGCGGTGAGCACGACGTAGGCCCGTGCGCCAGACGAGGCGGAGCGCGCTGACGGGAAGTGCCGGCGCCGAGCGGCAGCGCGGAGCAGCGCTCGCCGTTTAAGCTGAAGTGCGCTGGTCCGGCCACCGCTACGTCCCCTGTTCTTCTTTCCGCTCCCACTGCTTTCCTCTCTCGCCTGCCCCACACACCCCACCCCGCCCTCGCCGCTACGCGGCGCCCGCGGGCGCTCGGCCGGGGGGCGTCGGGCTGCTGTGGCGCGCGGGGGCGCCCTTCTGGGCGGCGTCATTGCCCTTTTTTGCGCCATAGTGCTCCTCGCGCCCACCCTACTTCTGCGGGACCTCTTGTGATCTGGATGGTGGTTTGCTTGGGGTTCTTTTATTTTTGCTGGTGTTCCGCCTTCTCTGTCCTTACCGGCTCTTGATTGCCCGCTTCTCTGCCTTGTGTATGTTCCTCGTTGGAAGAGATGAATCCACTAATGCCTTGACTGCAAATAGCTTTGCAGAGATCTCCGTTTGCACGGTATCCTAACAATTGGATTAGATGGACTACTATTGTATTAAGTGATTACTGCAAATAGTTTATAGAGATCTACGTTTAGCAACAAAGGTATCCTCAGTCGGATAATAGATACTATTAAATGATTATACTGCAATAGTTTTATAGAGATCTGTGTCGAGCAAAAATGTGTCCTTTGATCGATAGAAAGCATAGGCACTTATATAGAAGGAAGTAAGGGTTTGTACATATCAAGATGCTTTACGTTTTATTTGTTTGGTGGATAAACACTCTCATAAAAGCTCCACACAATATCACTGACAGGTGGTACATCCTTCACATTGGCATGGTGACTCCATTGTCAGTACAGTTACGAAGTCTTTTTGCACACAACACTTTGTCTTTAGCATGGTAACATAATTCCAATTCATCGAAGTGTCCAAATGCGTAATTCTACAATACATGCTGATGAGAGTACAACTTTTGACATTCAATATTTGCAGATAATCCACACATGCCAAAGGAAAGAAAAAGAAAAGCAACAGGGAAAAATAGGGATAAGTTATTTGATTCATAGTTTAAGAGTAGCTTTTTATGTATTATTCTAAATAAATGGATTGAGATTAAGATGTCTGGCATTATTAATTGAATGTCTATTGTGAGTGAGTAGAATAAAATTGTATTAGTGCAAAAAATTCCTTGGGGTCTCCTGCCTAGATCATCCTTGATGTATCAGCGTGTATAAATCTTTTGATCATTGGAATAATAAATTATATGGTGTATGTTTAAGCACAGTGACAGAAGGTAGAAGACAGATTGTTGTTGGAAAGATAAGATTTTCTGCATGATTTCCTCTCTGGTATTCCTAAAGAAATTTGAAAGAACATACTTGCTCAGATTCCAGACTAATATAGTAGAAATGCACTGTGTTGCAGGACCCTAATTGTACAAACCTATAATGCTAGGTTAGTGATCCGTGATTTGATTATGAATATGTTTGCTTCTAATGGCTGTGGAAGTTGGAGAATTCTGATCCGAACTAGTAAGGTAACAATTGCACTTTGCTGGAGCTTTTGTGCAACCCTAATTATGCTAGTTAGTGTCTTGGGATATTGAATTTATGATATGTTGCTTCTATTGGCGGAAGTTGGATTTCTGTCAGTAGAAGAATGACTTGTCTACTATGTGCTTTTAGGTAGTGATCCTGATTTGAATCAAGAAAAGTTTGCTAAGGTGGAAGGTGGATTCTGATTCCAGACTAGTATAGTAAAAAATGCCACCTGTTCTGGACCCTATGTGAAACCTAATAATGCTAGGTTAGTGTTCGTTATTGAATCTATGATAACGCTGCTTTTATTGATGGGAAGTTGAAATTCTGAAGGGCCTCGACAAGAGATGATAAGTTATGCAGCAGGTTCCACTCCATGATCACTGCAAATTATAAGCTTCTGATTCTCGTTTATCTTGTTTGGTGGCTGTTAAGGATGTGTTTTTTTTCTTTTGTAAAAGGTAACTCGGTAATTGATTGGCATAGGCATTTCTGGAAAGCAGACCAATTTCCTTAAATTTAAGTTAATTTTGACTGGGTTAACTTTGGGTTTTTGGTGATTGAAAAGCAACAGCGCTGTTGTTTTCGGAAACGTTGCTCACTGGTCCACTGAGATTGTGTCAAATGTGCTATTGTATTGAGTTTGGCTTCCCTTGCAGAAAGAAGAACGTGTGTGGACTTCAAGTGGGATACGGTGAGGGAGCGGAAGCCACTCGTGGGGCAGTCTTGTGCATTAATGAATGGTTTTTCCTTTGGAGTTGGATGCTGATTTTGTTCTGAAAGCAAATTTGGCTATCTCTCCAATTCCTCCATATTCCGAGTGCACTCAAGTCTCTCTATAACGGCTAGTTCGCTCCATTATTCTAACACCTCCAACAGACTCTCCATATTCCACTCTCCATATCCACAAGGCTTAGTTCGCTCTCCCATATTCCAACACTCCAGCAGACTCCATATTCCACTCTCCATATTACACAGCTAGTTCCAACAGCTATTTTGCAACACTATTATAGGCTCCTCTACCTCTCTACCAGGCCACCACAACATTCTTCTTCCTTGTTTTCTCTTCCCCTCCACACCACAAATGAATCACCTTAGGCTTGAGTTTATCCATGCAAATTTGCGTTGGAGTCGTCGTCATCTCGATGACGACGATGAATTCATGGCTGCAACAATACTCTAGTACATGCACACTGCCAAGCCAGGAAGACGACGACGACGACGACGATCTGAAGGCAGAACTAGCGGAGGCGACAGAGGGAGGAGCTGGGGCTGGGTGGACCGGCTATGCGTGGGACGAGGCGGCTGAGCTCAATGAGCTCAGGAGGACGCGCACCAAGGGAGGAGGGCCCTGGTAGGGGTGAGGCAGCAGCAGATGGAGGAGCCAGGCTGGGGAGGCGGCAATGCGCGGGACGAGGCAGCCAAGCTCAATGGAGCTCAAGAAAAGCGCCCGCCGGGAGGAGGTTGGCGGCACGGCGTCGGGAGCTCAGCTCGGTGCTCGCTAGAAGATGGAGATGATCATCAGGATGGAGAGTCACAGGGCTGCCAGATTTAGCCACCTGTTCTCTCATTTACACATTTAAGCCAGCCAGATGGATATGCAATGCAATAACCAATCTGTTGAGCACCTTGTTTTTTGGCATGTTTGCTTCTTCTTCTTTTTTATCTTTTGGCATGGAGAATGAGATAGGCAAGTCCCCGTGGGATGTTCTCAGTCGGCTGTTGATGCTTGTGGTTAGTATAGGTTGTAGTGCTCTGCATATGTTCCTTTGTGGAGAGATTCTGGAGGATGTTCAGTAGCAAGGCAATTCTGCTCCAATTGCATCAGCCATGCACTCTGTTTCTACTTATTGTTTCAACTCCTGTCAATGAAAATGGGTCCTTGTCTGATTATGAAAGAAACAATTCGGCGCGCTCTGCCGTATGCCTCTATTCCTTGCTACTCTGGCTACATCATCACGTTCTGAAGTTCCATTGACATTTGACAAATAACGAGCCATCTGGATCGAGGGTAAACTGGGTCATTTGAAATTGGTATAGACTGAATCTTATTTTAGGATAAATTCTACGTAATCAGTTATTGTTTTACCCTTGATGGTTTATAAGTAGGTATATCTTTATCAGTGGTTTGAATAATAATACTGGTCCGGTAATGAAATTCGGAGATATGTGTGAGGAAGCGTGCGTCAGGCAGAAGGTTTTAAATGGGGTCTGGTGCTGGCGGGTCAATATTGTTTAGTGTATCGGCTTTTCTAGGGCATATTGAGCTGACTTTAGGTAAGTTTCTGGAACGAAGGTTTGTATTTAGTATTATGGCTGGTGAGTTGGAGTGTCCGCTGTGGTGAGATGTTGTAAGAGCGCGGATCTGGAGATGAGTGTTTTGTATTTATGTGCGAGTAAGAGGCCTCGTGGATTCGGGTGTTCGTTGTCGGGCGGATAGTGTTTAATGATTTTTAGGGATAATGATTAAGGCTTGATGAGTGGTTTTGGTGTGTTGGCATCTGATGGTAGGCCACCGGCAGTGAGATTGGTATTGTGATCGACTGATTCGAAGTCCCGTGAGAGCGGCATAGAGAGAAGGGGCCGCCAGCCCGCCGCGGCCAGGGCCTCGCGGAACTTCGTTAGATGTGCTGGGCAGGAAGGACCTTGGTGGCGGCCCTCGCCACGAGTGGAGAAGAGTGGTCAGACGTTTGCGACGTCGCCGCTCCCGCCGAGAAGGGGCTTCGTAGAAGCCGAACCGGTGAGGAAGTTCCCCGGCGCGGGTTGCCGAACGCCCGTAGCAGAGACGCCGCACAGCATGTGAACGTCGTCGTCGTTCGACACTCGCGATGACGACGCCTTCTTCATCACCTCGTTCTCCCGCCGGCTCGACCGCAGCGTGTCCTGCACGTTTTACCCACACACATTTTTTTCATATATAGAAATTTTACGGTTCTTACGAAAGTATATCAAATTTAGACTATAAATTTTGGTAATCTCAGAATACATAGTATCAAAAATACTAGATATTTTTATACTTCCGATATCTTTTATAGGATAGAAAAAGTTTTAGCTAGACTCTAACTCGAATAATCTAATTTACAAAAGAATAGTATATTTTAATATCCCTAGTTACATGCATATTACTGAAGATACTGACCTCCGGTGCTTAGGATGGTTAAAATACCTAATCATCATGTGCTCTCAAAACGCAACAAATTATTTTCTCACTACGGCTGTGTTTAGTTCACGCTGAAAGTTAGAAGTTCTGGTTGAAAATTGAACGATGTGATTGAAGTTTGTGTGTATACAGATTGATGTGAATAATAAAGTTGGAAGTTTGGATGCTAACTTTGGATCTAAAACACACCTACTTCATGCAATTGTTTAAAATTTGTGCTTGATTGCAATTTGACCTACTAGGAGAGTAACCACTAGAGTTGCGTTGAGATTTGCATGAGATGTAAATGTGCAATAAATGCAGTGAAATGTATTGCCTCGAGACCTGTCTCATTTTTGTCACCATCAAAACGCCAAAGAAAGAACAGTATTTTGTTGAGGACAAAGACATTCAAGATTTGAAGCTCATATAGTATTAGTAATTATAGTTAGGTAGTCATTCAGAAGTGGTATTAGTAATTAGATTTTAGGTAGTCATTTTCAGAAATGTTCTTGCAAGCGAACTCTGAATTTCTGACCGCCGATTCATGATCTGAAATTTGATGGCCGACAAGGTTAAGTATAATAAGGGGTTATATTTTTGAAAGGACATAAAAAAGGGGTATTTCGCTATCTACTTGCAAATCTCATGGCAAACAGTGGGTTCAATGAAGAACAGAGACTCTATGTTGACCAGTATGACCAAGATTCTGAAAAGGAATATATCTGTATTTTTCAGAGTATTTTTCATGTGCAGGAAACTGCAAAATCTGTCCTCTTGTAGGGTTCACCCATACTGCTATCTTTCAGAAATCTGTCCTCTCTGACAGAGCTAAAAAGATCACGGGCATACGAAAGAGCCCAAAGTTTTCCAGAGATTTTTTCTTTTTTCTAATGTACAGTACTACTACATCAATTTACTTTTGTCATTTTTAGCTTAAGGTGCGTTTAGTTCACACCAAAATTAAAAATTTGATTGAAATTAGAACGATGTAACGGAAAAGTTAGAAGTTTGTGTGTGTAGGAAAGTTTTGATGTGATGAAAAAGTTGAAAGTTTGAATAAAAAGTTGAGAACTAAACCAGGCCTTATCTCTCATGTTTGTATGAAGAGAAATATAAGCAGAAGTTAATTAAAGCTGTGTTTAGTTGGATCCAAAGTTTGGATTTTGATTGAAATTGGAGATGATATGACTGAAAAATTGTGTGTGTATGACAGGTTGATGTGATGGAAAATGACTGAAGTTTGGATCCAAATTTTGGATCTAAACACAGCCTAAAATCAATTTACCTGAATTTCTATCAGGACATTGGAGTAGGAGTATGCAAAGGCAATGTCACCAAGTGACTGAAAAGTTCTCCAGATTTTCTCACTTGCAGACACATCCACTCCAACAGTCACCCCTGTGAGGGTTGCCTCGGGGTGGGCCCCACCTGCAGAGAACCACATCATCAATTCAATCAATCATACAAATGCACTGCATCATGGCCCCCCCAACATGGATGAAACAAACAAAAACCAACATGTCAAGTGTCCCTAGCTATGCATATATAACTTTTGCACGCCTCAATTTTGTTTCTGCCCTACCAAAAATGTATATATTACAATATCAGCATCATATCTTCTTTATTTTGTTCATTTCCCTTGTGAATTAATTGCATGATGTGTACACGGGGACAGAATAGATGAAGTAAATTAAAGACTTTGGTCTCCATTTTTGGACCGAGGACTTGAGTCTCCTTTGGAAAGTAGCGGTTTTTACAAGAATTTTATCGGATTTTTCACAGGAACCAATTTTAATTCTATGTGCGGCGAGAACCAGAAAAAAATTTCTCGTGATCCAAGGAATAAGATAGCCACATAAATTTGTTTTTGTCATCCATATATATCAGATGGTATATATTTACCTGCAATTTTTGCTATGGAGAGGCCAAGGCCAATGGTTGAGTAGGCCAGTGACATGACAGCAGCGACAATGGAGAGCCACCAAATTTTGTGAAAATTCGGCAGCTGCGAGAGGAGGATTTGGATGCCAGCAAATATGATCATGTTGGTCGTGTCAGACGCCACGCAGGCTGCATCGTGGCCGTTGCGATGGAAGCAGTTGGACCGTTTGATCGCCCTGCATATCATCAACATATTTGTAAATTAACCATATGTTAGTATTCAGAGTAATACTGACGAAAATCATATCAGAAAGAAAAAAGGAGTGTACTGAAAATGAAATGAAAGGTAGGAATCAAGGTGAAAGTGTCTGATTTTTTTGTTTATCAATCATTAGTGGTAGTAGATGCTTATCACGAATAAGATTCTTCTCCATAGCCATGCCAATATGCAGAGCAGAGCAAGAACCACTCCTTTTTAGCTCGCTGTTTCTTTTTCAGTGGAAAAAAGTTTTGGATACTCACTAGAATCTGAATATTTTCCAACTACTTTTGAACTGTCCAGTAATGTTATCTTCCCCAACTTTTTCTCTCCCACTATATACTCTGCTTTTTTGTGCCTTTGTTGGATCCTCAAGAAGACCACCTAACGTACTCAACCTAATTAATTTGACTGTCATAGCAGTCATGCGACATTTCAGAGAATGAATAAATGCTTTAATTACAATTTGCTTTGCTTTTGAGAATTATGAGTAGCCTCTTAACTATATTCTCCTAATCATACTGTCAAACCTAATTAAACATGGCGACACATTCGCTACTATAAGAACAATTTTTGCAAATGGCCAAAACATATATTTTTTTTTTAGGTGGTCGGGCTTGCCGCCTGTAACTAAAGGCACGTGGAATTATGGACATGAGATATTTGCGCTCCAGAAATTAAATTAAGAAGCTGACAAAAGCTAAACGGAATTTGGGACATGCAAAACATTATCCTGCCACCTAGATAATATATAGTTACAAACAAACAAATTAACAGAGAGGCAGGCTGCATGCAGAGATATGATGGTACACACGCATCATTCATATGCACGGCTAATTAAATTAGCTGAATTATATTTTTCTCATCTACTGCTACTCACTCTACAGTCTACAGTCCACAGGTAGCAGTAACGTGAAGAATGGGTTAGTGGAGTGTCTTAATCAAAGGATTAAGCTTACTACCATGTACATGCTCTCCGTCCGTTCTAAAATATAATAACTTTTAGATATAAATCTGAACAGAACAATTCTGAATCTAGACAGATGATCTGTCCAGATTTATTATATTGAGATATACCATATTCACACCTATTATCCGTTATATTATGGGACGGCGGGAGTATATTATAAGAGGAAGGACTAGCCAAAATTTACTAGTGTAATTAATTAATTACTCATAGTAGACAGTAGAGTAAAACGTAGGTACCCCATGCTGATGGCCGTAGTGATGGTGTAGCCAATGGTGACGCCGACGAGATTAACGTACTGTGCAACCGAGCAGAGCCTGTACTTGGCCACACCTGCACCCACAAAATATCTCCATCTCCATATGAGTAACAAGCTAAGTAGTGCACAGTAACCATATTAATTACTAGCAGTAATTGTGATTAGTTTACCTAGGTTGGCCCTGACGGCTTGGCCGTAGGTGTAGTTGCGCTTGCCATGGACGGGGTCGGGAGATCGGTAGCAGTCGGCGAGGAGGCTGGAGCAGAACCAGGTTATGACCGAGAACGCCACCAGCACGGCGGGGCCGATCACCCACCCCAGCTGCGCTATCGCCCACGCCAGCGACAGCACGCCGGAGCCGATCACCGCCGTGATGATGTGCGCGCTCGCCGTCACCAGCGTCCCTGCATATATGCATCCCAAGTGTTCGTCCGGCCGCCGCCATTGTTGTTACCAACCCATTAGCTTATTAGCTTAGCTCTAGCTACCTCATCCATGGATATACACCCACCTGTGCGCTTCTCGCGGCCGTCGTCGTCGAGGTCGGGGCGGTCGGCGTAGCCGGACTCGGCGAGGTTGAAGGCGGCGGCGGTAGTGGTGGCCACCTTCGTCTCTTGCCTCTCCATCCCCATTTCAATTCCTAGCTAGATGCCGGACTCTCTCACTACGTCTCACTACGTACAGGTACAGACTGAGTGCGAGGTGGTGGTAATGGCGATGGGGGAGGAGGAAGAGGAGGAGGAGGCCCTTTTGTAAGCGGAGGAGAGCGTGTGCGGGTTGGGTTTCGCGAGGAGGACGACGACGAGCGGTGGATTTTCTACGCCCAAAAAGGCGATCTGTGCGGCGTTTCTTGTGTCTTTTCTTTGCTTCGTTTTTTTTTTTCTTTTCTCTTCTTGTCTCTTGTCTTGTGCTTCTACACCAGGAAAGTAATCTAAATCTCTACTATTATAAAAATTAAAGATATTTTTGCCTGTATTTTTGATACATCATCCGTGTATGAATCGGTTTGTAAGTTCGTTTGCTTTTAGAAATACATATCCGTATTTGAGTCGGTTTTTAAGATTGATCACTTTTGGTAATACAGAAGGAATCATATAAAAAATTTATTTAAAAAAACTCGCATGCTAACTTAAGTCGATCAGACTCCTAACTGCAGCTCATGATTTTCTAAAAAATATATATCCAAGCGAACTCCCACAGTGAATTTCATCTTAACTAAACCATATAAAAATAATAAAATTAAAATAGACTGCACACGTTGCAACGCACGGATATTTTTTCTAGTAGTTATAAAAAGTGTAAAAAAACTACCAACATAGATTAATGTAGAGTAAATTTCACAAAACTACATATATTTTGATCAAATTATATCATAAAACTATAGATTTAAGGTTATGTATCATAAAACTACAGATTTAATTAACACTAAATTTCTCACAGAACTGCATGTTTAAGGTGGAGTATCACCAAACTATAGATTTAGTAATAAAGTTATCACAAAACTACATGTTTAGTGAAAAATTAATCACAAAATTTACATGTTTATAACTCAAATATAACAGTAGTGCTAAGCATTTAAACTCCAAAATTTGTAGTGTTGTGGTAACTTTGTTACTAAATCTATAGTTTTGTGATACTCTACCTTAAATCTGTAATTTTGTGGTACATCACCTTAAATATGTAGGTTTGTGACAATTTGATTAAAGTATATATAGTTTTATGAAATTTATTCATTATTGTATGATATATCGTTTCACAAGCATACAAATTTAAGTTTTACTTATATAAATTATAAATAAATAATAATAAATATTACTGTCGATGTACGTAAGAAACGAGAACCCCCATCTCACTATCACACTAGCTAGCTAGAATGTACTGTTACCTATATAGCTGGAATAAGAATGGAATGGGGGCTAACAATATATACTACGGACTATACCAACAATGAAATGACAAGGGGGGAGAAAATTAGAATAAAGTTAATTTTGAGGAGGCATTAATTGACAAGATTGGAGCTTCTCTCTTTTCTTGAAAAATACCTGTTATCTGCCGTCCATTCTTTATGGTCTATCAAGCATCTGAACCAAACAATTATTGGGTTTGCTTTGACGACGCACTGCAAATCATCCCTAGTACAACGACATGTTTCTTCTTCCTCCTCTTCTTTTGTTGCTAGCACTTGCCTCCTGCAGCTGCTACCTAGCTAGCCATGCTCCAGGTCACCTAAGCTAATAACCTTGTCCGATAGTACATGTTAACAAGATTTCTCTATGTGCATATATATGTATTGGATGCATGATTTTCAAGCAATTCAAGTGTTAACTATTAACATAGGGGGATTGCTAATTGAAATTGCAAGGAATTTCGGTCACCTTCAACCTAGCAATCCCTTTTGGGCACGATGAAGAAGCTAGTCTGGTCTAGCGGGCCCTAATAACGTTCTTGGCGTCTTCTGGTATTGACGAGGCTATGGGGAGTGGTTGGAATTGGAGATGGCGGTATCGGAGGAGATGAGCGCAGGTGTACGTGTTGCGGGAAAGACACATATGGGGGAGGAAAGGGTACTAAGATTAATGAGTTTGTTATCTAATTAAAAGTGACTGAAATTTGTGGGTGTTTTCAGACTAGTGGTTGTGTGGAATTATGGAACTAATGGCATGTGTATTGGCTATGCGCTTCTCTAAGGTTCCGTTCGATCTCCCGCTTGGGAGGGAGATTTTCGTTGCACGCAGAATGAGAAACCTCATTAGTATATGATTAATTAATTATTAACTATTATAAATTTTAAAAATAGATTTATTTGTTTTTTAAACAACTTTATATATTGATTTTTTTTTAAAAAATACAAATTAACAGTTTGAAAAATGTGCTAACGGAAAACGAGAAAAATGAAGTTTGGAATTGAAGAATATAACTGGGCCTAATTGCTGAAGAGTTTAAAAATTTATAACAACGATCGACATCCGCATGTACGAGCTAGTCCGACACATGTGTACGAACGAGGTGTTGTCTCCTCGATCGTCAACACTCGAGTCTTCTCTTCACCTGGGGTCACACACACTTACATGCAACCATGTGCTAGCTAGCTAGCTACATGATCAGAGATGATCCAGTGTACACTGTTCTTGCATAATTCTCCCTTCGTTTTCAATTCGCATATATCATATACTTCCTCCATTTCAGATTATAAGACTTTCTAGCATTACTTATATTTATTTAGAATTATATATATGTCTAAATTTATTAACATCTATATGAATATGGGCAATGCTAGAAAGTCTTATATTGTGAAACGGAGGAAGTAGTATATATCAAGCTTTTGCAAGAAGGGCTAGCTAAGCTAGCGTAATCTCTGCTATTCATTCTCTGGCTCACGACAGCCACAAGATTGCCCCAAGAGGCTAGCTAGCATTTGGTACGACAAACAGTTGACGACAACAACAAATGTGTTTACATCGATCAACTTAGCTATCATGCTCCAACTTTATTCGATCGATGTTACCATCGATGCATATATGCATATATAAATTGTAGATAGCGTGCAAGCAATTAATATTTGTGTATAGAGATGTCCTCCAACAAAACTTAATTATATGCACTACTAGAAAAAGTATTTTTACAGGCGGCGGCCAGTGATAACTGATGAGTAATAATAATGTTACTAGCTAGCAATTAATTATAGATCGATCGGCGATCGCACGTAGAAAGAGACTTGAGTGTTGGATAATAGTTTGGCTATACTGTATTGCAGAATGTCAAGAATCGATCGTTTGTTTGTGAAAATGTCAAGAATCTTTCAGTCTTTCACGGGGCTGCACATATATAGACACCAGCATGCTGCCACACGTAGAAAGCGACTCGTGTCTTTGTATCTTGTGCTTTACGACTCCGTGATGTACGTCGTCGTACGTATCTAGCAAAGGTCAAATGTTCACAAATTACTAATTTGAAACATTTCAAACAATTTTTGAGAGGTTATGAAAGCGCTAACAAAACCACTCAAGACAGATACGTGGTGATAGAGCAGTGGGTGGCTGGGTGCATATATACAATTATACATATTCTACTATTATCTGTAAAAGAAATATACTACCTCCTTTCGCAAATGTTTTACGTACATCAAACAAAAAAAATAAAAGTACTCATCGAGACACAAATCCTAGTATTCACAATTAACTACACACATATATATATGCTCTCGATAGATTCAATAAGATTCACAGATTTATTGATGACACATCCTTCTCTAAGGAGCGTGTATGTGCAGTTGTGAGTGTGTACGTGTAGTGAGTGTAGATTTGTTTTAGATAATGGAAGTTTTTATTAAACTTAATCAATTACATTAAGGTGATTAAATTTTTCTGAAAACATTTTTGACATCTGTATAACTAAAATGCACAGCCAAACATACAAAACCACACTAAAAAATGAGTGTAGATACGCGTAGTAAATGAGAAAGCTTCTCGAGCATCTCCTAACAAGACAATCACTAATATTTCATCTTCCGATCAAGTCCTCAATAATAGTTCTAGTGGAGAGTACGGGGTTGTTTGGTTGCATGCCACAACTTGCCACGCCTAAAGTGAGTCATGCCACAGTTTCTTAATCACTTGTTTGGTTGATGACTCAACTATGGCTAGCCACACCTTTTCTCTATATAGCCCCACACGTCATACACTTGTATGTTTGGCTAACTTTGGCTAAATTGTGGCTAGCATTTTGCTAGCCACACATTTTGTAGCAGCCACACCTTACCTAATATGTGGTTTGACAAAGTTAGTAAGCAACCAAACATCCCCTACATAAATTCAGTGACTATACTAGTACTAAGAGTAAGCCAAAACTCCTTTTTGACTCTTGGGGCCCCTGCACGAATTTTCAAGCGGTGCAAAACAATGGAGAAGGAATCAATATCAATCAATCAAATTATAATCCACACGGAACGATCACTAAACAAAGAACATTAATCAAGCCGCTCTAGGCATGATTGATGGCCTAAATTTAAAGACAAGGGAAATGCAGATTAAAGGCGAGGAATGAATCATTTCGGCCTGATTATATATTCTGATGCTACTGCATGCAACTACTAGAACATTGCTGTTCCTAGCTTACATTATTACACAGGTACAGGATGTGACAAGCTTTATTTTCGATTTACAGAATATCCGCATACGTATACAGTACACGTAGAAAACACCACACACACTTCTTGTTCTTGGAAATTGGCTTGTGGGCTTCCGCTATATGTTGGGCTATTTGGTTTAGTAGAAACAATATGTTTTTGATAAAAAAAAAGCACTATCAAAATCTCTTATTTGCAGGTACTTTTCAGCAACATATTGGCTTCAGGGTTAGGCTCAACTACAAAGGCATGATGATAATATCAAGCTAATAAATTAATTATGCATGTCGTAAACTTGAGTCGACGATTACGTACCTTTACGCCAACTTCAGATAGAGATTCTCAAATAGAATTTAGTAATTGTATGTTCTTTTATCTTGTGTTGGTGTTTATTAGTTTGTGTTTACTTTATATTGTGTCAGTGTGGGCTGAGATTGTTCATGTGTGGACTTTGTAATAATTGAATGTAACTCGTTGAGTAAAAGCCGAAATGTTATTACATTATCTTAAAAAAACCGAGTTCTTCATCTTGCTCTAGTTCTATATAATTCCAAGCAATTTTTTTCCTAAATTTGTAAAGAATTTGTATGGAGTTTAGATCCTAGACCTAGAGCTAGCTTGAGTCCTAGCTAGTCCGCTTAGACTAGTGGTATATTTCCGATCTTACTATATCTTTTGTTAGAATCTTACTATAATTATTAACATTAAGATTGAAAAAAAAGGTAGATTCACGTTTACATGTAGCATCCCACTTACGACACCATAGCAGTGGCAACTTTGCAGGCAGTGCCGGATTCTCAACCCCTGTAACAAAAAAGTTGCAAGTAAAGATCGTGATGAGATGCATTATACCCCCACCAAGTAATGTACACGTGGACGGCCAGGAAGGCAAGATTCAGATCTCACCGCGGGAGATTGAGTGGCTCAGAATGGCTCTCGATCAGTTATCTCTCAGTTACACCAAGTGGCAGCATGCACTCATCACTGATCACATCATCAGCTGCAGGAAATTAAATCGAGCAGCTAATGTATAGTGGGGCAGTGGGACCCACCTGTCGGCCTCACGTGTCCAAGGGCGAAAATAGAGTAAAATATGACCATTTGAGATAGCCACCATGCATATATATTTTTTATATTTAAGAAAAAAAAAGGGAGAAAAGGAGGCTCTAGCTTAGGTTCTTCCACGTTCAAATTCATTCCCATGGGTTTGGACGGTTGCAATGGAATGTCCTGCCTTTCTTCACCTAACGAACCAACATATCGTCACTGTTTTTTCCCGAAATGATTAATCATGATGCTCCCCACTACCAAGCATGCATGTATCAAGCTCCTATTGACACGAGTAAAGCTCAAGCATAACCTTCAAATTAAATTAAATTGACCTCTAATTAATTAATTATTGTTCAAACCACACTTACGTAATCAGTGATGGAGCCAGCGACACCGTAAAGCCTATTCTCTCCGTCCCAAAAAAATGAATCTAGAACTGGATGTGACATATTCTAGTACAACAAATCTGGACAGTACTAGGATATGTTCAAATATGTTGTACTAGGATATGTCACATCCAGTATTATGTTGGTTTTTTATGGGACAGATGGAGTAGTCAATATGAAGAGCTCTTGATGTTTTATGCCATAGTTTTGGGTAGCTCAGCATGATGTATACTGACGACACTAATCGTTAATGTTAGAACAAAACAATTGTATGAAATTGTGAGTATATAAATGCATTTATATAAAGTGTTATTCAACAAGTACGAAAAGTTCGATTGGAATCTTTGTTATGGAGGTCAGGATACATGGAATCACAATCACCTTGATCTGCAAGTGGAGGGTCACTACTCCATGTCTCAACATCGAAGGGACCAATTGGCTATCTAAGTAGGGTATGCTGCCCTTGACAAAGAGTGCATGTGTGTACCTTCTTCACAGTTCACAGTTCACATTTCACAGTTACTACCATACATGATACATTGTGGATGAGTTTGAAACCAGATCGATAGTAGCTCATACAGCTTTCTTTTTTACCTTGCATCTCCATCAATGTTTGGAATGAAGCTTCCTCCTATCTAGCTTAAAGCTCTCGCACTACATTGACACATGTCACATGCATGGACACTTTAGTAGATATGTTAGAATGAAGGCATGAGCTAGCTAGCTAGCTTGTGTGAATGTCAACTTCAATTCTGTTTGTTACTCTTGGTCCATTCTAAATTATTTTTTTTAGCATGCATTTAATATTGTACTACCTCCATTTGAAAATATAAGGCACAACCACTCTTAACCCATTTACCAAGAAATAGTTATTATCATCTTGTAGTTTGGATCATCCTAATAAATACAATGCATGCATCCAATAAGATTAGATAGCATGAGAGTGGAGGATTTAAAAAAGTTATAATTTAATGAAGAAGATGTCATAGTTAATTGCATCTTGCATGCATGCCTTATATTATGGAACATCTAATAAAAATTGTTGTGCATTATATTATGGAATGGAGGGAGTACAATATAAACAATATAAACGTATTTCTTAACCCGTTTCTTGATTTATCTCAACCAATCGTTATTATCTCTCATTTTATTTCTCACATACTTTCTCATGTTCCATCTTAACCAATCATAACTATTAGTTTATCCTAAAACCTTTTGTAAATACTTATATTTTGGAACGAGGGGATTACTATTTAACGTGGGGCGGCGAACAAATTGAATCATTGTCCATCTCTGAATAATGCTACTGTTCATGTGTTGAAAACATGAGATTGATGGGAATAAAGCCGAAAATCCAGGCACAGGAAAGTCTAAAAAGCTAGTTCGATGGATGCAACCAGCAGATGTGCCTGCAGCCATCCATGGTGGATCTATCAATCATGTCTATTGGCCGGCTGGCCTGGATGGAATTTTCTCGGCGCGTGCCCTAGCTTCTTCGTCTAATGGATTAAAGCTACCATTTGGAAGATGAGATAAGAATTTAACTCCCAAAGATTTTGAGAGCAACTTTGGTTTGAGGACAGTGTTGACTCAAAGTCAACGACACAATAGGATCAGCGTATGTACAGTATTAACGGTCTGTTTGGTTTGAGGAATCAAATAACCATCTAGGATATGGGTCACCTATTATGAGATCATATCTCAAATTTAGTGGAAAGTTACATTTGTCATTTTTTTTTTACTTGGTACTATATGCTTTTGATGAGTGAAGTCGATTGATGGGCAAACCAATTCCCATTACATGTATATATAGACCAAACTACACATTTAATCAGAATCAAATTAATCATCAGTTGACCATCTCAGTACTCAAACCAAACACCCTAAACCACCCAAAGAGTATATATTTTGTGTGGTTGCTATTGCTGATCGATATATATTTATAATATATTTTGACTGAATTACAGTTTGGGTTATTTTTTATTGCTAAAGTTTCACTTTAATTAGACTATCCTTGAACAAATTTTTTTTACTTTGAATTGGGTAATTAAATTTATAATTCACTCATATAACATAGATGGTTAGGGACTTATGGTGTGCGTCTAGGTATGAAGAGATTGTCTACATTAGACTACATTGAAAAATTACTGAGATGAAATGATATATAATGTATCTATGTGGGTTTTAGTCCAAAAGCCTCAAGCCACCTAGATCCGCTCCTGCCGATGGTAACATTCTCTAACAGTATGACAAGCATTAATCAAAATAAGTGTGTATTTTTAAGTTTTTTAAGCAAACATTAACAATCTCTATAGATCTCACTATTAATTCAAGAAATAGCTTGCCTCTATTATCCTTAATGTATATAGACAATGTACTCCCTCCATTTTATATTATAAGTTATTTTAACTTTTTTTCTTAAGCAAAATTATTTAAATCCGATCAAGTCTATAGAATTAATTTGGTGTTGCAGATGTTGCTATTTTTTTTATAAACTTGATCAAATCTAAATAATTTTGACTAAGAAAAAAGTCAAATAACTTAGAATATAATACAGAGGGAGTATGTCTACTGCCTAGCCTACCACATGCGCACCCTAGTATGTACTATAGATTCCCCTTGCATACGTGTATCAAAGTCTGCCTTTCACAAAATATGATTTTTGCCTATATATGACGATCTATGTGCCATCATATATTCTATTATTCCATCAATCAAAGTAGTGAACCCATCAAAGTATATAAAGTTTATATATTGTGAATATTATTTTTCTATTATGATACAAGACAATGTGGCTCTCACGTGTAACCGCTATAGTTTCTGCCTCTCCGACACCCTAAAAGCTTTTGCACTATTCATACCTCGTAACTAATGCTCCTGGCTCCGCCACTGATAGTGTATGCAGTAGTGATTCTACTCAGCTTGAATGAGAACGTACATGGCATCTCGATCTCATCAACCATATATATGTGGTAGCAATGCAAATTGGATCGAAGAATCCGATCTATACCTAACTCGATCTGTTATTTTGATGTGTGGGCCCTGTCGTACATTCCCTGCACTTACACTTCTTCTCCGGCCGTGTGCATCCCGACGTCGACGATGATCGGAATCCTGACATCACATATATAGCACCTCTATTTTTTAATAGATAATGTTGTTGACTTCTTATCACAACGTGTGATCATTCTTATTATCCAAAAAGATTTACATAATTCTAATTTATTTTGTTGTGAGTAGTTTTATCACTTCAAATGTTTTAAGCGTGATTTATTTGCATAAAGTTTTTGAATACGAGGAATGGTTAAACATGTGTTTAAAAGTCAACGGTATCATCATTCAAAAAAAAACAGAGGAAGTATATATGTACCTAGAAACCTTATCGTTGACAGTGAATTAGTGCGCGCATATCACATGAGATCGATTGCCAGACCGATCGATGCAAAGGTAACTATATATACCTTTTGGCACCAGAAATGTGATGGATCTGCATCAATTTCAGGGCCAGAAATCGCCTGAAGGAGCTAGGGAGACAGCAGAATATATGATGAATCCTGCAGTGACTGGCCTGCAGAGAACGTAACTGAAGAAGTGGATGCACTGGTCCATGCATCGAGATCGATCGATCAGTGTCGAAAGGCAGCTGCTGCAATGCATGGGCCGGATAGATAGCACTTTGGGTTTGTCAATTTGGCTCATCAGACATTCGATCGAACAGGTCAAATTTGCATCCATATATGGTACCCTGTAGGTATACTGGCCCTTGGCACCGTCTAGAAGCCAGGGCATACATGCGTATCGCGATCCATGTGTACATGTGTATCGCGATCATTGTGTATACTTCATTCGTCCCAAAACTGAAAACTGTTGATTCCTAGGTTTAAAATTTGTCGTCATATTAAATAAGTTGATTTATACTCTTTTATTCTCTTTGTCCTATAAAAACTTGATTTCTAGTTTCAAATTTGCGCTAGGGCATATTCGGGGGAGTTCAGATTCAAGTTACATATAGTTGCAGAATTATCTGGGATTCACATGAGTTGTTTCTCAGAATCTAAGGCCCTATTTGAAGAAGTACTTTCTGACCGCCGTAGCTTCTTACGTAATCTCCGATTCCTCCAAATAGTCTAGATTCTGAGAATTTGTAGCTATAGAATCTAAAAATAAACTAGAAGCCAACTAAGGCCTAGTTTTGTTTCCAACTTTTTCTTCAAACTTTCAACTTTTCCATCACATCATAACTTTACTACACACACAAACTTTCAACTTTTCCGTCACATCGTTTCAATTTTAATCAATCTTCTAATTTTGACGTAAACTAAACACACTCTGCTTATTATAATTTTAAGCTCTCCCAGACATGCCAAACTCTCCTACATAGGCAAAAAAAAAAACTTTACTTTTAGGAGAGTTACATTAATTAGTAATAGTACAAATATTTGATTTTGGGATAATGAAAGAACGACGAGTAATTAACAGGAGGAAAAATTAATTTCGGACTTAGGGGAGTATGCATACTGGTACTGATTAATCTGATCCCGGCCGGTGGCTTACTAAACTATCGGATCACATGCATCGCATCAGCCATCAGGTGACAAAATTCGTCTCCGCAGCTTAAAATGCACAGAGGTCGAGGCGCCGCCCTGCACTCACCGACCGTCAGATCGACCATCTTACTACGTATGAATGGTAAGATTACATGTTAATAAGGTTGAGATAAACAATTCACCAGTTAGCTTTCGTAGCTCAGTTGGTTAGAGCACCCGTTTAGTAAGCGGGAGGTCTTGAGTTCGACTCTCAACGAAAGCATTTTTTTTTTCTCTTCCATTTTTGTTCATTTTGTCCCTCACAACTATCAAAATGTGCATGGTTGAGTGTATTCCAAACTCATCTTCTTCTTTTTTTTTTGGTTTCATTTTGTCCCTCACAACAGTTAGTCTTTTCACATCAGATTTCACCAATTATTCAAACTCTGCATGGTTGAGTGTAATCTCAAACTCATTTGTTTCCATGTCACTAATGACACATAATCGCACAACAAAATTATGCATCCGATGTGATTAAAAAAAAATTGAGCCCATCCACCGTGCAAATAAAGATCTAACCACTTCAAATTGGACTTGTCCATGCTGTGTCCAAATGGCAACAATTACTGCATGCCACTGAATTTCCCAGAGCATGAAATGGTTGCAATCAGTAAAACGTTAATGGAATTAGATACCCATGTCGCATCGAATCTTAAAGCAGTCTGAATGTTGGACAAGTCCACAATCTGGCCTGCAGAACACATGCATGCTCATGAATCATCTCACATCAGGATGACAGGATCAGTTGCAATTTGCCAGTTCAGCTCCAACAAACCGAGGTTGGTGATCCGGGAAAAAGTTTAATGAAAAGTTGTTAATGTCCAATGCTGCATTTTGAAGGCAGACAGATGGGAACATGTGTGAGTTGGCTCTGTAATTATTTCAGGTGTTGTTTGTAGTAAACTAGTATTGTTCTTGCTTTGCTGCTAGCTAATCTCTTTTTGACCATGGTGCATATTGATCCATCTGGTTTTGACCATGTGCTTATATATTTCACCTCAGATCAGCTCAATTAGTGGTGTTGCCTTTTGAATATAGATTGACTAAGCCCAGTCTTCCGGAGGTGCTCATAGGGGTAGGGTGTGCGTGTGTACGTCCATAGGGGTGAGTGTGCGCACGTTGTGAGCGTCTGCGTTTGTACTGTGTTTCTAAAAAAAAAAGGAATATAGATTGACTAACCTTCTAGTCAAATATTAGTGGAATTGGATCTTGTCAATCTGAAATGTGTGGAGATGAAAGCGCGAAATCGGTGTCTGTTCACACAATACAGGCTGCACATACTTTGGTCAGAGCTAAATGATCGGTTTTAGAATATAAAGGAAGAACAACAACTGTTCTTTTCGCGATCTTTTTTTTTTTTTTTTTGAAACTGAGTTGACTACTGAGGAAGAACAATGAAACTTGATAATTCCTACTTCCTAGTTTTCCAAAGATGTGGGAAACCTGTTGAAGATGACAAAAGGTGGTCACCTAAGAGGTGATCATTTTTTTCATGGTTTATCTGGTTTCTTGATTAGTTACTATACAATATCGTGTACATATTCTTTCCGGTTTCAAGCTCTTCACTTTGATACATTTTGCAGGTTTAATTTGTTGCTTTTTATCCTTTGATAATTCTGTATGAGCTTATGTTCTCTGCTATTGCATTTGCATGACTTGGATTATGTCTATGTTAATGGGCCCAAATTATGCCATGGAAGTAGCACAAGTACCATGATTCTGAAGGCCCATCACTGCAAGTCACTGGGCCTCTGCTATGAACATGCTATTCCTGAATCTTGTGAACCTTCAACAGTTTTGGGTCTCAAATGCACCTCCACAGAGATCAAATTTTTATTTTAAAAACACAAGAGATCAAAGTATGAAAGTAACAATTTTAACAGTGTACCGTTTGGAGCATCTTGAAGTAAGGTGTTAATTGATCAATTCCAAGTTGTCAGAAACACACCTGAACTTGCATGTGCTTCCCATGGTGCCAGGCTTGTATGAGCTACTGAACCGAATTCAATCAAGTTTGGGTGGTCCATCTTAGCATGGATTCAATGTATTCCAGAGCACACTAATTAACACCATTGGCTCTGCAAGAATTCTCTGATCATGAATTCTAACATGTTGACTTGCATTTAGTTTTGTTCCTGTGCCATTCCCATTTCTGAAGGTTGAGTACAGACATGTTTGCTCTGAATTCACTGCATTCAAGAAGAATCCAAAGCTTGAGTCTTTGGACAATGCATTAAGATTGTTGGTTAAGTCAGTGCAGGGAAGTACAAATTAAACAATTTTCAGCAATCAAACATCATTTCATTAGAGAGAAACAGTATTGTTCAGATCATCTACTGTAACTGAGATTATGCTTACTATACATGTGTCACTAAACATTTTCAGAGTCCTACTTTGACTATGCACGCAGTAAACTTCAGTGCAGAACAGCTGAGGTGAGTTGATCACTGCCTCCAAAAAGCACCACAGGGTGGCCTGCAGACAATAGTACCTGCAGAAATTCAGATCTTTTCTCTATGTCTTCTAGTTTAACCTGCATTTCTAGTCATTTCTATCCAGTTAAATGATGAAACCATGTAATAATTAGGGTTGGTCGATCGTGTGTATCTGATGAATCGATTGATTCCACTAAGATCTGTCTCTGGTTCTCTGAAACAATGGCACGTCAGTCTTCACTCTTCAGTCTTTCACCCGCAAATTTTATAGATTTTTGTAAGGCAAAAAAGCATTTTTAAAAATAACCCGGCTTTAAGAGTATAATTGGATTGCTATTATTGTAGATTAATGTTGGCCTTTCTAGATGAAAGTTCTTTGCCCACAGATGAAAATTAGATTTTACTGAGAACTAAAAGTGAAAGTAAAAAAAAAATCAATTTCTTTGTTTTGTGTTATTAGACTGAAGTTACAGGTATGCAAATGTCATTGATGAAAACACTGGTAAGATCAGAACATACAGTTATACTTATACTACACAACATTTGTGTGAGCCACCTACTAGATGCTAGAAGTAAAATAGTTTACCTCTCCTCTCTCTCTCTTTTTTCTTCTGAGCATGCAGCAAGTCATGCATGCAAGAACTGCACCTAGGAGCTTGTGAGAAAAAGCATTCTTCAGTTTCTTTCAGAAAAACATGATTCAGAGCCGTAACTGTAAGCCTGTAACAACTGTTTCTATCCTCTCATCATCCATCTGATGAGCAGAAGAGAAGAGGAAGAAGAAAACAACAGTGTGACAGTATGACAATATAGGATCAAGCTGCTACATGTGATTAATCTGTAGTACTATATATGGTCCCCCATTATTCATAAAAAAAATTTCTAATGTGCAGCATCCACTGCACACAAATAAAAAAAGACACAAACATCAGTTCTGGACCACCAAAAAGCCTCCTTTTTTTTCCCCACAAAACACTGTGGATGGATTACAGAAGCAGTCAGTCCAAAACACATTCAAGAACAAACAAATCATTTAAACTGATCTGAAGTAGTAGTTCTGAATCTAACAAATGTATTGCTGGAGCTTGGACAGCACAAAAGCATCAGAAACTAGTAGTAGTGTCAAGTTTCTGATGTTGACTGATCAGAATTAAGTAGATTGGTCAGTGTGACCAACTTATACCACTCAGCTTGCTCTGAACTTTCTGATGATAGTTGTTGCCAAACGGCAGGGCATAAGCAATCGAAGATCTGTGGGTGCGTGTGCGGTGAGCCATGATCTTATCTTGAAATCGATCTTGGCCTGGCTGGCTGAATCAAGAATTGCTCCAAAAGACATGAAAACTGCTAATAATGTAATTCGAGTACTTGCAGTGATCATCGATGCATGCATGCAATGCATGCTCATCTGTAAAGTGTACATATGGCAGTTGGTGCAATGGCTTTTCAGTGGTTTAATTCATGGACTCCCTTCAAGGAGGCAGCCTCCTTTGCTCTCAATCAATGTGAAAAGAGGATTATAGAGGATAGTACTCTTATGTTTTTAACTACTCCCTCCATCTCAAAATATAATAATTTCTAAAAGTTTTAGCAAAGATTAAGATTAAGGTGAAATTAAATCATAGATTGTTGTGATTGGTTGATGCGAAGAAGTATGCAGAGAAATTAAATAGGAGATGGTAGTGATTGGTCGAGATGAGGGAGTGGTGAAGAAGTTACTATATTTTGTGATAAATTTTGAATGATAGAAGTCGCTATATTTTAAGTGGTGTGTAGAAAGGTAGTGGGAGATACTGCAAATTATTAGGGTATTAGAGAATATCACAAATTAAAGCTAAATACTATTGGACCTTCACGTGCCTCTTTAAGAACCGTAAAATTGCTCTTTTTAACTATGGTAGAAGTAAATAGTGACCAAGATAGGCTTTTTTGGAGATCACAACATTAGGTTTAGGCTTGTTGGTTAGATTTCTTGTCACCTTTGCAGTAGGAGTGCCATGTTCTCTTCATAGGACGACAAGAACATCAAGTTGGAAAGGACTATGATAATTGTGAAATTGCAGATGCTCAGGAACCCACTTAAGAAGAGGACCCTCAAGTTGGTGTGCATATATGTGTCTGAATGATTGAGTGATGGATAAGATTAGAGCAGTTGTACGGGGCTAAACACACATGGTGTTGCTTCCTTGCGATTGTGATCGGGGAGATCTGATGCTGATGACATCATGAAAAATTTCCCAATTTGCATCCCAAAATTTTCCAAAAGAATGGTTGCCCAAAAAAAAAAGAAAAAAAGAAAAACTGAATTCATCTTGTTCTTTAGCATTGATGTTTTACTGAAGAATTTACACCAAACTCAATATTTTTTCTGCTAAAAAATAACTAGAATGTAGATAGTTCAAGGATGTGTTTATGGACCTTATGGTCAGGGAGGCAAATGTCAAATGTGCAATTAGTTAGTAGGGTTTAGGTAGAGTTGCAGTTGGAGCCTCCTAGGCTTCTCTGAAGAAAACAGCAGAGTTGCTGGTCCAGCATGAAAAGTCAATGACATGTGGGGCCCACTTTGGAGTGAGAGAAGGCTGGCATCAGCCACCATGCTATCATGGATCTTACCTCATGCACATCCTTCCAGCTCACACATTTTGACCTCTTTACAGAGATAGTAGTATTGGGCATCTGAAAGTACTCCCAAGTTTTATCAAGTCAAGATGCTGAGTGTGCTACTCTGATGAATCCTCTCTCGCTTTCACTTCACTTTAAAGTTTTGCTCCCATACTGCTGACCTGATTCTGACCTGCAACTCTGCAACCACAGGTTGGTAGTTAGTTGTTGTTATTGTTAACTGAACAAATACACCTGTTTGATGTTGTCAAGTTTCACTCTGAATCTTGCCCAAATCCTTTTGCAAAGCCCTCATTATGCTGATCATTGCTATTGGAGATTTGGAGTGATTTGAATTAGTATAGCCAGCCTGCAGTAGTAAATTGCATTCGAAATATGATGAACCATTAAAAGATGAGTAGCATGCAGTAATGTATTCGGTAAAAGAAAAAAAGAATGGTGAATGAACATTGTAGCATAATCTTCAGTAAATTAAGCTAAGCAAGCAAAGCTTAAGGACGAAAGCATTAATATCACCAGGGTACATTTCAACAGTTGAGGAGAAGCATCTTATACAGTGGAGAAAGGGATGATATGCATTAACTGGCCAAATCTGAATGAGTGGTTCTTGTTCACCAGATGTGAAAGTACATTTGTTCTTTGCCTTCAGACTTGAGGTTTTTGAGTACAACTCTTGAATGCAACACCTGCTCACTTCAGCAGTTTACACTCTCAAGTACAGATAACAGAACACCTTGATAATCATGATTCCACAGTTAAAAGGTTATGCTGTCACATTGGATGGAGATAGCATTTGACATTTTGGTGCTCAGATTGAAAGAGAAAAAAAAAGAAGCTAAAATGGATTCAGATAACTAAGCTCTTAACTTCCTACAAAGTTTCTTGATTGTAGCAGGAAACTGGAGGTTAAGAAGCTTATATTTACAACACAAATACCTAAGATACCAAAGATACATGCCACACAAGAAATTCAGTGGCCTACAATTTCCACACCCTAAATGCGAAGGCCTACATACCACACACCCTAAGCATTCCAGATTAGAAACCCAAACTTCACCAAATCAAACTGAACTGTAACAATTTAGTTCAGCATTTCTTCATATGCTGATGAGATCAGGTGGCGGTGAAGATGGTGAGTTTAGCTGCTGCTGCTGCTGCTCTTTGGCTTCATTGGCCTCTGCAGATTCAGCTGGCACTACAAGATCAGACACAGCACCTTCACCACTAGGAGGCTCCTCTCCTTGCTTCGATGTCGGCTTGGGAAGCTCACTGAGGATCTGCACCACCTCCCTCATCGTCGGTCGCTGCACGCTCTGCTCCTCGACGCAAAGCAATGCGACGTAGAAGACGTGCATTACCTCGTGGATCGGCACAGTTGAGAGCCTAGGGTCCAAGATCTTGATCACATGTTCCTTGTTCGAGTCCGTCATCGTCTTGACCCACTGAACGATGTCGACGCCATCCCCAAACTCCCCTACCGGCTTCTTTCCGGTGATCAGCTCAAGGAGCACAACACCGAAGCTGTAGACATCGCTCTTCTCATCGACCTTGAGCGTATATGCATACTCTGTAAATCCACAATCACAACACAGTGCATGATTAGCCAACTTGAAGACATCAATTCTCTTCTAGAATAGCAAGACAATTCTTAACAAGTTAAAACAAGACTACAACAGAAACACAATAGTGGTATATCAAGATCAAGCGAATTTAAACCATATACGAAGGCAGCACAAATGAACCAAAGATCAATCTTTTACCTGGAGCAATATAACCATAAGAGCCGGCAATTGCAGACATGCACTCTGATGTGCCAGAGTCCTGCAAGAACTTGGCAAGCCCAAAGTCAGCAACATGCGCTTCGAAATCGGAGTCAAGGAGAATGTTGTTCGACTTGACATCGCGGTGCAATATCGGCGGTGAGCAATCATGGTGCAGGTAGCAGAGCCCCTTGGCAGCCTCAACAGCAACCTTGTACCTTGTGTCCCAATGCAGGTGGCCACCCTTCTTGCCATGGAGTAGTTTGAACGTATACATGAGGTATTAAATATAAAAAAATAACTAATTGCACAGATTGCGACTACTTTGCGAGACAAATCTTTTAAGCCTAATTGCTATATGATTTGACAATGTGGTGCTACAGTAAATATGTGCTAATGACATATTAATTAGGTTTAATAAACTCGTCTTGCAGTTTACTAACGGATACTGTAATTAATTTTTTTTATTAGTGCCCGAATACCCCATATAGCACCATATATAATATCTGATGTGACACGCCAAAATTTTACGCCCTTGGATAAACACTCCCTTTTATTAGGCTGGGGATGGATGGTGTGTTGCTGTTGTGAACTTGTACTGGTGTCTGGTGTGATCTTGAGTGTGAAATTGGGTGTTGTTAACTTTTTAGGATGGGACAGACAAATGTGGATTTGTAGTTCAAGTGAGATATTATTTATCAAAAGTTGCTTTTCTGAGGTGACACTTTTTTTTCCTTTTTGTTGCTTGGCTAAATATTTTGCTGCCAAGTTTCAAAAAGGCTAGGTAGCATTGTCATGTTGTATGGATCAATAGTAACCTTGATTTTAGCTTGATTGTGATCAATCTAAGGTATATTATTTTTTATAGGAACGTTGCAACAATTATTGCAGGATTATATTGGAGCTAGCACTATATTTGTTTTTAAGGTCCTTTTTTAAATTGAGGTTATTATGACTTTGTGGCCATTTTAGACATGTCGTTTTGGCCTACAATTTCCCCTGACAAATGTAGATTATAATTTTTCTGAAGGGACTGGGAAAACAAACTCATATACCATGATCTCATCCCTGAAATATACCATGAACAAAACACGTCACTTTCTAAACTAACAAAGACATCATTCCATAATCATCCTTAGAAGTTTAGAACATGCACTTAAAAGAGACAACTGCATATTTAGTGGTACATGCAAGAGCCATTTTCAGGGGCAGATATCCAATTAAACCCTGTCAAATTCATACAACGTCCGGGTCAGGTAAGACCTCACATCCAATACCAGTTATCATCGGCAAATTCAACATAACTAATTTTTGGATTGGTATATCATTTATGTCTGTTCATCAGGTTCAGGTTTAGCCATTCTTTGCAATCCGAATCCAATGTGATCCATTAATTCTGATCATGTTGGTAGCTGCTAGCTATGATGAAAATTTGGTATTTTGACAGCTCTGTCGGCTAACTTCATACAGATTCATGTATACATCTTGTTCATTCGAGTTTTTATATCTCTACCAACATCTTTGACTCGGCAGAAATGCAACACATTGCATTGTACGTATACCAGCTAGGTAGATTCCTTGTATTCCTCCGAAGAACAGTGCTGTATAGTAGTGCATAATTGTACATTAAAACTCCATAAGGGCGATGTTTGGATGCAGCATAGGAAAAATATAAGACTAGGAGAGAGAGAGGGGGACGTGTTTGAGATAGCTGAAATTGATGGATAATTTATTTTTTTTAATAACCATTTGAGGGTACTCATAAATAAGTGACTTAACTACTACAAAGTTGGAAAAGTTACTTTAGAAAAGTATTTCAAGAAAATTTCATATAATTTTTGTACACGAAATACATTGTTTAGGAGCTTAGGAAGTGAGCAAATGAAAATCCAAAATCCATGTAAACGAAGAAGATTAATTTTCTCCAAAAATTTCTTTGAATTAAACCATTTTGGAGCATATATACGACACATTTGTGTGTTCTAAGACCTCTAAATAGAATCTCTCAACCTATTTCCTTTATTTCAAAGAGAGCCAAGGTTTTGGCTTTTCCTTGGAACACTGGAATTTCACAGCAATTTTAAGAGAACTTTGTGTTCCTACAATCACTCTAAAATAACAAATTAGATAATCACTCGTTCTATCTAGTACCTGATATGCAATGCATGATACAAGTGAGACGAAGTTCCCACTTGATATCGAACAAATTCTCACAAGTTAGTCAAAAGTTACACAAAAAGAACACGAACGTGTGCTTGGAAGCATGAAGGTCATCATTGTAAGTAACTTTGTTTAGTTTAATGTTCTTACTCGTAACAAAGCATACACTTTCTGTGCCTTTTATAGGTTCCTTACTTGAGAGAGCATGCACGCTTCTTTTTTTTTTCTTTTCTTACAGAAAAAGAGCATGCATGCAAGCTTGATGACTCACAAATGTATCATCTTTTTCTGCTGAAGCTTCGACGATTGTTAGCTATTGGACACTAGCAGCTGCGCTCTGCCTCCTTGTATGTTGTGTTTGAATTATTAGAATAGGTGTCGAATATACTAGTCTTATTTGGTTACAGTTAGACTTGGAGTTATAATATGTGTTAGGGGATGGAGTTAGAGTCGGACTCTATAACTCAGAAACTCTCTTAAATAGATAGGGGGGAACCACAATGTAAGGATGGCGACTACAATGTAGCGTAGACACGCAAGGAGATGATGGCGGCGAGGCCATGGACTCGTAGCGACTAGGTGCTATATTGGTTGGGGAGGAGCGCCCATAATCAAAGCATCGGGGATGTAGGATTCGGCTGAACCTCGTTAACAAATATCGTGTGTTCCTATGTCGTCATCTAGCGTATCTTAGATGATCAATAATTAAAGCGATCTAGAAGGTTAGTCATCGTTCCGCTATATCGACTAACTTTTATAACACGAACTAACATCAATTTATCCCTTCAGGTCTCAACTATTACATTTGTCAAAATTCACCCCAATTTAAAATTGGGTACTAGACACATCTTTAACTCTTAAAATCGTTCAAATAACCCCTCAATTCAAACTAAGCTGGTTTTTATCTGTTGGTGCTAGCATGACGGTACAATCGAGAGACCCAGGCCCAGGGCACTCTAGGCCATGGCTCGGGGCCTACGGCTAAGAACCCATGAACCAACATTGATTTTCGCTTGTTAAGCTAAGTTCCTAGAAAATTACCACAAGCCGACCCGAGATTTGCTATTAGGCCAGGTCCGCCCTTAAGTACAATCAGACACAAAAATAAAAGAAATTTATAGACCCACCTGCTAGTGAGCCCTTCATCTCCTCTTCTTCCTTCTCCCTCATTGTCCCTCCTATGTTGTTGAGATCTCCAATGTGTCTCTCCTCCAAGATACTACCTCCGTTCCATAATAAGTTCATTTTTAGCTCAATCAATTTATCTCAAAATAAATTCGTTTTTAGAGTAATCATTGCATCTGGGTTTATGAAAATAGAGAATATTTGTATTCTGAGTAGACAAAGCGATGAATAGTTGTATTATGATTTGTTAAAGTAAACGTATTCTAGTCTTTTTTATTTTGTATTGGTATATATGTAAGAAAGATGAAAAATAAACTTATTTTGAAACAGAGGGAGTTTGTCCAAGGCGAACTCAGCTTGCCGAGATCGGTGACCACGAACGAAGATCCAAGTTCCTCCAATGGATTGTTAAATATGTTATCCGAATTTTGGAACCACAGTATATCCGGATTAGTTATCTAATAGGACTCTACTTTATAGGATTAGTTTCCTATTAGGACTCCTAGATTTCTCCTATATATATCCTTGTAAGCCTTATGGGGAGGGTGCGATAGCCCAATGTATCTCATGCGTTTGTATCCAATTCCTCTATAGTGATCATTGCCGGGCCGGCGTCCGTGGTTTTTTTTCCGCAAGGGTTTTCCACGTAAAAAATTGGTCTCCGTTGTGCATCTATTCATAACATGGATTGCTTCACAAGCCCGCATCCCTTCAAGCTCCATCAGAACCATGTGTCAACCTCTCTAACTCTAGCTTCACCTTCCTCGACAAATTTGCCTCTTACGCCTCAATATCCCACGCCTCTGCCACAGTGGATGAACTTGGTCACCTTTCCATACCTTAGTTCTTGGCCTCTAGGTAATTGCCCACTATGACGAAGTTAAAATCGATGGTGATTTCTTAAAACTTCTCTTCATTTTTAAGTTGACGGTGATTTTTAGAAAAATGTGGTAGTTGAAGGTGGTGATAAAACGGCTCTTATCCCAATTTTAGATACACGGACTGTACCATGACCTGTAAAAGAAAACGAGGTAACATTATAACTAGGTAAACATGTTGTGCAAATTAAAAAGCTAGGCATTCCATGCAATTTGTCAAGCTTCGAGATTGCCCGTGCAACGGTGCAAGCCAGCAATCGCGATGAGACATGGCATGTGAGACAAAAATATTGGACACGAGTTTTGTGGCTATATATGCGCGACTAATTATAATCAGGTCGTCTTCCCTGTAAGTCAGGGCTCGGTCTAGTGAGCAAATCGATCACTGTAAACAAATGTC
>CM020184.1:1358117-1369861 GCA_009805545.1 Oryza longistaminata
CACCTCCAGTACTACCTCCGTTCTATAATATGTTTATTTTTAGCTCAAATGCTCAATCCATTTATCTCAAAATAAATTCATTTTTAGAGTAATCATCACATCGGGATTTGTAAAATACAGAGAATAATTGTATGTGAGTAGACAAAATGATAAATAATTGTATTAGGATTTGTTAAAGTAAACATATTTTAGTCTTTTATTTTGTATTAGTATATGTGAGAAAGATGAAAATAAACTTATTTTGAAACAGAGGGAGTTTGTCCAAGGTGAACTCAGCTTGCCAAGAGTATGACACGAAAAAAGCCGCCATCCTCCTCAAGCTCCTCCAAAATTGAAACCATGCGTCATCTCTCCTAACTCTAGCTTCACCTTACTCATCTTAAAAAAAGGAAATGTCTATACATACGACTAGGTGTACGATTTGTGTCCGACTAGTGCAAAGCTGCTACATGCCTGGTCCCACATGGAAGATGTTGAGAGTGTTGATGGTGGTCGGATGTAAGTCGTACAGCTCCAGTCGTACGTATAGCAAAACTCTAAAAAAAAAAAGCTTCACCTTTCTCGACAAATTGCCTCTTACGCTCAATATCCACGCCATCTGCCACAGTGGTGAACTTGGTCACTTTCCATACCTTAGTTCTTGGCCTCTAGCGTAATTGCCCACTATGACGAAGTTAAAATCGATGGTGATTTCTTAAACTTCTCTTCATTTTTAAGTTGACGGTGATTTTTAGAAAAATGTGGTAGTTGAAGGTGGTGATAAAACGGCTCTTATCCCAATTTTAGAACACGGACTGTGACCATGACCTGTAAAAAAAACGGAGTAACATTATAACTAGGTAAACATGTTGTGTGCAAATTAAAAGCTAGGCATTCCATGCAATTTGTCAAGCTTCGAGATTGCCCGTGCAACGGTGCAAGCCAGCAATCGCGATGAGACATGGCATGTGAGACAAAAATATTGGACACGAGTTTTGTGGCTATATATGCGCGACTAATTATAATCAGGTCGTCTTCCCTGTAGATCAGGGCTCGGTCTAGTGAGCAAATCGATCACTGTAAACAAATGTCACTAATGTGTTAGTGAACTGGAGGTATATGATCCAGTCCCCGTTGATGCTAGTAGAGCATGTACAGCAACAAACTATAAACCAGCTATAAACATATTTTAAGGAGATAAAAAAGAATAGATAAAAGTAGCGGCTACATACTTGTAGCCAGCTGCAGCACGGACTTTAAGACATATGTGTATATGATATGTGTGACCAGATATTGATTGTGTAGTATATATTTATATATAACTATTGTATAAATTGATTATTAAGTTAACTATAGATGATCCAAATATTAGAGATTGGCTATTCTATTAAACTTGCTCGTACTAGTAGCTATGCCTAAAACTTTGGGTTATGTAGTGATCGATTAACTGATAGAGTTGCACTACCTCGAGCAGCCGTATCTTGTCCCCTCTTCCAACAACCACATGAACTCAGATCAAATACTAGAGCCCTAGTTGTAGTTAACTAGTGGAGTATACTGTACTAGTACTACTATTAGCAGGTTTTTTCGTTGATGAACACTACACGATCTGATCATTGATTTAGTATAGGCTTAATTAGTGTTTAGACACTCAAGTACTATAATACTCCATTGGAAGCTGATCGAACAAACAAATCTTGTACACTATCCACTGGAATATTGTTACTATGATCATAATTAAGCAGGTTCATGATATTAAAGACTCGAGATTTAATTAGAAGCCTATACAAAGTTAAGTACTCAACGGCACTGTCTGCTAACAGTTTGGTTTAATTTGCAATAATTCGTGACCGGCCTATTACGATGACCATGATGTCTCAACGCCAGTCGCAGCAGCAGTACACTACTGGTGGCGACATATATGTCAGCATCTGTGATCTTGTTCATCTCATCTCATCACTTGCAGGGATCAGTGCCCCCTACACCATTCATCATCTATCCCATAATTAATTAATTAATTGAGCCCTAATTAAGCTAGTGGTATTATTAATATATCTTTGATTAGTAGTATAGACATTGGAGTACGTAGAATTCTACTGTTGCAAACCACGCCGATGCGTGCTATCGATAGGAGTAAAATACTGTCCGCGAAGCCTGAAACTTGCACAGTCTTTGACGCATGCTTGCAGGTCTTCAGAAACCACAAGTTCAGAAGAACCCATCATCCGGCCGGCCATTATTTTAATCTGCCAATATTCCGTACGCTGTCAAAAGAAGAAGAAGAAGAAAGAACAGTCGAACAATGTTGTACAGCTCGATCCGCAGAATCGATCAGAGTTTAGTACTTACTACTATAATAGTTTAGCATGTAGAATTGATTAGAAGTAAGCACTAAAAGTTCAGAGGAAGTCAAGGAAGTTCAGAGGAATCAATTAACTTGCAGATTAATTCAACAAAGCTACCAGCTGATATATGCTCCTAATGATGATGATTGCCATGATCATAAACTTCAGATTCTTCCATGCTCCATGGTGAAGTCTTAAGCTAGTTTGGCTGTTTATATTAGGGCCTACACATAGTTAAAGTTCAGAAAAATGATTGTCCTTTTATCTGAAGAAGTATGTACTACTACTGTTGCATGCAATGAACACGTACATGAGAGAGTAGATGGATCTGATCGATACTGCTACTGATCATCCAGCCTTGCAAATTATCCAAGGACAGGACAGGGGAGACAGAAACCAATCAATCAGACGAGAAGATTTGCGACTCGACGAACGGCCGGCCGCCATATAGGCAGGATTCCAAACAAGGCCGCGGTGATACCGTTGGGTTCTCAAAACCGCGCTTTTAATTTGATTCATCTGCTCGCCAATTAATCTTCCAATCTTTGATCTGTACTGCTCCAATCCACTGTTCGTATAGTATTAATTTTTAGTAATTTTTAGCTCGCCTTGGCTACCCATCTTAGTAGAGAAGTAAAGAGAGAGAAGAATGGTACTCTTCTCCTATCATAAATACTAATTGATTTAGCATAAAATTTAGATCATTTTTACCGGTACTTTGATACGTCATCCCTGTTTCAGTCGATTTCTAAGTCCGTTCTCTTTTAGAAATAAGAAGAAGTCGTATAAAAAAATCTCTTTAAAAAACTCGTATGCTAACTTGAGACGATTGGACTTCTAATTGCAGCTTATGATTTTATAAAAAAAAATCCAAGCGAACAACAATAATAATATTAAAATAGCCCTTCACCCACTGCAACACACGGTCATTTTTTTCTAGTTATGATAAATATAAAAGGTTTTGTTACTATGGCAATGCCTTCTTAAGGTGAATCTCTGTAGTGTAACATTTTGATTTTATCACAAGTCAAACCTCTCTGACTTTAATCTTGTTTATAGAAAAAAAACATCAACATCAACACATACTAAATTAGATTTTATCAAAACCATCATGAAATATGTCTTGACATTGTATTTATCTGTTAGTGCATTTTTCTATAATTCAGTCAAAGTTAGAGAATCTCACTAAAGACAAAAAGAATAATTTTCAATATGAAACAGATGTGGTGTATATTTGATAAACTATTGATCAAATGCCAAAATATTTATAACCACAGTAACAGAATAGCAGTAAGGCAAAGCCATACGATACGACGACAGTCAGCATCTATCGTTTGACCCGTATATAAATGCATGGTACGAACGCTAAAAAACCAGCGTTACTACTTGATGAAATTATTGATCAGATTGGCAGTAGCTAGGCATGCTTTCATTTGATGGGTTTTTTTTTTTTTTACTGGCATAGGATTCGCCGGAGTTGAGGTGAAACTTGTGTTCTTTGTACGGCGTGTCCGGCCAACAAAAGATGGGCAGCGTTGAGAGCCAATGCAAGGCAAAATGGTTGAGTTTTTATCGGCAGATATGGAGGCCGGAATGGCGCAGGGCGGTCGGTCGGCCGGCCGGATTCGCGCGTCGGAGCATGGGTCACTACTCACTACTGTAGTCCCTTTTTTCCCTCTGCAAAATCCAGCCCTGCAACCTGCATCATTCCTGCTCTCATGTTCTCTGGCTTCTCATGGAGTTACTACTTACTACTAGTAGTTGTGTTGTGTTTGCTTTGCTATGTATCTATGATGTTTGCAAAGTATTTTACTTTGTACAGTTTACTCCTTCTATATTCAATGAAATTGGCAGCTCGCTGATTCGTTAAAAAAAAAGCATTGTACTACATTTGTAGCATGAGTCTAGCTCTGTTTTGAAACGCGGGATTGAAAAAACAGATGAATAGAAAAAAAAATTAAGATTTTGTTAGGAATACAAGTGCAAAATATAAAGTTCCGAAAACGGAATGGTCGTTTGGTTAGGAGAAAACGTAGGAATCGGATAGTAAAAGATATAGACTCAAAGGGAATTTTCCAAGAGGTTAGAACTCTTACTAACCTTTTCTCCAAAATCTATCTCTCTATAGAGGATTGTTCATTCCATAGGAACTTCAAAGGAAAGAAAATGATTCAACCCTTTTAAAGGATTTCATAGGAATTTTTCATATAAGATTGAAATCCTCCAAATTTACTATGTTTTTTTTACAAGTCAAGGGATCTAGTAGTTAGAATACCTTATAGCTAGGAAAAAAACAGAAGAGGATATTAAGTTACATGCACCAGATAGTTCACATGAAAGTTTAAACTGAAGCATAAGCTGAGGAGAAAAGATAGACAATTTACTTGTACTTCAATAGAGGACGATACGTTGAGATGGATAGCTTAACATATTACATATCTGACAATAAAAAATGGCCTTCCAGAACTGTTGTTGATACAAACCAGAAGATAACAAATCAAATTTCAAATACTGAGATGGCTGAATATGGCGGCAACAAGTTGGGTCATCTCAGATGTTGAGGTAAAAGATATCAGTGATTCCATTAGACAAAATGGGGTATTGCATCAGCTTCACTGAGCAAACTACAAGCCTATACATCTGCTAAAAAAAATATGGTTACATCATTTTGTTTTGGCGTCACAGTATTGTGTACATACTATCTTCTACCACCATCTTTCTTCGAAAATATGCGCAAGTTTGCAGTCTGCCGGCGCCATTCATTTATAGGGACCTAATTCAATGGGCACAGCGAACATTTGTGAGTGAAGGAAAAAGTTAAAAATGTAATGTCATAGCTATGAAAGGCTTACTGCTGGAAATCCGCCATAGTCACCGGGCTTCTGAATATCCTTTGTCACCGAACTATTTGCTGCAAGCCGAACCTGTAAATGGATTGAGGAAAAAAAATTGAATGGTTAAAGGGCCTTTAGAGTTTGTGAAGGCTTAAAAGAATAGATTGAGCAATGTAGTTAAATTTATAATACAGATAAACACAAAACTGAATAGAGACTGAAGTAGTATTGAATCATGTTAACAGGAAGCTATGAAAAAAAAACAGAGATGGGAAAACAGCACTTTTGAAGCAATGGAGACGTGATCCCGAATTGCCACCCTACCACCCAAGGTTACATAGTCCCCCAATCTGTTGATACATGCCAATGACACAAGTTACTAAATCTCAAAAAGCAGGCAAAATAAACATTTAGTCAATGAGATGAAGGAATGCATACGTCGCAGAACCAGCAATTCCTGCTTGTCCACAAATCATGCAACACTTTCCAATTACTACATTGTGACCAATCTGCAAGAGGAACTGTCAATTTGGACAACAAGGGCGGCGGGAGTCCAATCACATTAAGCAGAATATCCAATACCTGAACAAGATTGTCAATTTTGGTTTCATCTCCAATTACTGTATCTCTCCAACTGCACTTAGTAAATAATGATGAAAATTTTCTGCTCACGGGTTAGGTTCAACCAAACATAGATTCACAAAGAAAGAGTTGATATTACAAAATGTTTGGTATATTTAATCAACCATGGAGTGGCCAAAGGAACATTTGCCATTTCAAGTCTGACAAATTACCTCCCTCTGTCAATACATGTATTTGCACCTATCTCCACATGATTTCCAATTTTTGCATGCAACATCTGCAGAAGCAGAAAGCTTTTCAACATATAGCCATTTGATGTTTCAATTGAATCCAAAACAAAACATCTAAACCGTCTATGAGAGTGAATAGTCATCAAACATTTGTATCAGAAGTACTTTTCCCATGTCACTGGCATTTTCTCAGTTTCCTTTTTCTGTATCTCTGATACCAGGTAAGCACATTGGGTGAACGTGATAAATGAAGGACTGAGCATTTCCTTATCCTTTTAATACAAAATGAACCCTCTTTGCGATCCTAGAATACTTCAGTTAACCATTTCACTGCCCTTCCGTTTTGAAACTACTAACCCATCATCTTCACAGAAAGTTTACTAAGAAAAGGGTTGTTAGAGAGTACTAGCCTGCGGTTTCTTCTTAACCTGTCCATCATCCCCCACAAAGAAACCAAAACCTGAAACAGATGCATCAAACTAAATAGCATCAGGATGCAAGTTTTAATGCTTGATCGGAGTACATAAATCAATATCTACTGGAGTATCAAACAAGAATAGCATAAAAACAAAGGAAACCCAAAAGGTTGACATTTAAATAGATGGACTGGACTTCAATCCACAACAATAAATGTAATTAGGGCAAAAGTAGTGAAATTCTGAAGACAGTTCACAAGTTGAGAATTTTTATTCCTAGTTTGACATGTGTGCAAGTAGCAGAAAGAATCCAAGATTGCAGCAACTTGCTAGTTGCTAGTACCCTCACTGGCAGAAAGAATTCAAGATTGCAACAGTCTTACTAGTACCCTCACTGCTTCGTTGATATCATGTAATCGTTTGAGAACTGAATACATAGATGTATGCTCACCGTCTTGACCAATGCAGGCGCCATTGTGGATAGTGCAGAACTCGCCCACCGAACAATTGCTCAAAACAACATTGTACCTGCACACACATCAACATCAAGCACACACAGCTCACTACCAGCAAAATCAAATCACGAAATCAAACAGAAATACAGAATTCCCCCCTTTGTATTCGGATCGAATCGTAGATTAGAAACACCATTACCAGATCCTGGTTGACTGACCGATGGACACGGAGGGCCCGACCACGGCGCCGGAGCCGACGACGACATCCTTGCCAAGAACGGCGCCGGAGTGCACGACGGCGCCGGCCTCCACCACCGCGGTGGGGTCAACGGACGCGGCCCTGTGCAGGACGCCCCCGCCGTTGTGCCACGGGACGAACTCCCCCGAAGCAACCGCCGCATCTGGAAACATCCAAGAAGAAGCTAAGCTAAGCTAACTCAAGATCAAGACGGGAAGCATATAGGAGAATTAAGCTGATTGCTACCGGAGGAAGCAGCGGAGGCGCCGCCGAGGAACCGCGCGAGGCGAGCGGCGCGGCGCGGTGGTGCGGAGAGCCGGAACACCGCCGCCGCCGCCATGGGAGCCGCGGTTCTGCGCAGAACGGCCGCACACCTCCAGTACTACCTCCGTTCTATAATATGTTTTATTTTTTAGCTCAAATTGCTCAATCCATTTATCTCAAAATAAAATTCCATTTTTAGAGTAATCATCACATCGGGATTTGTAAAATACAGAGAATAATTGTATGTGAGTAGACAAAATGATAAATAATTGTATTAGGATTTGTTAAAGTAAACATATTTTAGTCTTTTTATTTTGTATTAGTATGTGTGAGAAAGATGAAAATAAACTTATTTTGAACAGAGGGGAAGTTTGTCCAAGCGTGAACTTCAGCTTGCCAAGAGTAGTGACACGAAAAAGGCCGCCATCCTCCTCAAGCTACCTCCAAAATTGAAACATGCGTCATCCTCTCCTAACTCTAGCTTCACCTTACTCATCTTAAAAAAAGGAAATGTCTATACATACGACTAGCGTGTACGATTTGTGTCCGGACTAGTGCAAAGCTGCTACATGCCTGGTCCCACATGGAAGATGTTGAGAGTGTTGATTGGTGGTCGGATGTAAGTCGTACAGCTCCAGTCGTACGTATAGCAAAACTCTAAAAAAAAAAAAAGCTTCACCTTTCTCGACAAATTGCCTCTTACGCCTCAATATCCACGCCATCTGCCACATGGTGAACTTGGTCACCTTTCCATACCTTAGTTCTTGGCCTCGTAGGGCGTAATTGCCCACTATGACGAAGTTAAAATCGATGGTGATTTCTTAAAACTTCTCTTCATTTTAAGTTGACGGTGATTTTTTAGAAAAATGTGGTAGTTGAAAGGTGGTTGATTAAAACGGCCTTATCCCAATTTTAAGAACACGGACTGTACCATGACCTGTAAAAAAAACGGAGTAACATTATAACTAGGTAAACATGTTGTGTGCAAATTTAAAAGCTAGGCATTCCATGCAATTTTGTCAAGCTTCGAGATTGCCCGTTGCAACGGTGCAAGCCAGCAATCGCGATGGAGACATGGCATGTGAGACAAAAATATTGGACACGAGTTTTGTTTGGCTATATATGCGCGACTAATTATAATCAGGTCGTCTTCCCTGTAGATCAGGGCTCGGTCTAGTGAGCAAATCGATCACTGTAAAACAAATGTCACTAAATGTGTTAGTGAACTGGAGGTATATGATCCAGTCCCCGTTGATGCTAGTAGAGCATGTACAGAACAAACTATAAACCAGCTATAAACATATTTTAAGGAGATAAAAAAGAATAGATAAAAGTAGCGGCTACATACTTGTAGCCAGCTGCAGCACGGACTTTAGACATATGTGTATATGATATGTGTGACCAGATATTGATTGTGTAGATATATTATATATAACTATTGTATAAATGATTATTAAGTTAACTATAGATGATCCAAATATTAGAGATTGGCGTTTCTATTAAACTTGCTCGACTAGTAGCTATGCCTAAAACTTTGGGTTATGTAGTGATCGACTTAACTGATAGGAGTTGCACTACCTCGAGCCAGCCGTATCTTGTCCCTCTTCAACAACCACATGAACTCAGATCAAAATACTAGAGCCCTAGTTGTAGTTAACAGTGGAGTATACTGTACAGTACTACTATTAGCAGGTTTTTCGTTGATGACACTACACGATCTGATCATTGATTTAGTATAGGCTTAATTAGTGTTTAGGACACACTCAAGTACTACAATACTCCTACATTGAAGCTGAATCGAACAACAAATCTTGTACAACATTGTCCACTGGAATATTGTTACTATGATCATAATTAAGCAGGTCATGATATTAAAGACTCGAGATTTAATTAGAAGACTAATTAAGTACAACAACGACACTGTCAGCTAACAGGTTTGGTTTAATTTGAAATTAATTTCGTGACCGGGCCTATTACGATGACCATGATGTCTCAACGCCAGTCGCAGCAGCAGTACAGTACACTACTGGTGGCGACATAATATGTCAGCATCTGTGATCTTGTTCATCTCATCTCATCACTTGCAGGGATCAGTGCCCCCTTACACCATTCATCATGTACTCCCATAATAATTAATTGAGACCTATTTAAGCTAATGGTATTATTAATTATTATTTGATTAGTACATTGGAGTACGTAAGAATTCTACTGTTGCAAAACCACGCCGATGCGTGCTATCGATAGGAGTAAAAATACTGTCCGCGAAGTCTGAAACTTGCACAGTCTTTGACGCATGCTTGCAGGTCTTCAGAACCACAAGTTCAGAAGAACCCATCATCCGGCGGCCATTATTTTAATCTGCCAATATTCCGTACGCTGTCAAGAAGAGAAGAAGAAAGAACAGTCGAACAATGTTGTACAGCTCGATCCGCAGAATCGATCAGAGTTTAGTACTTACATTACTATATAGTTTAGCATGTAGAATTGATTAGAAGTAAGCACTAAAGTTCAGAGGAAGTCAAGGAAGTTCAGAGGAATCAATTAACTTGCAGATTAATTCAACAAACTACCAGCTGATATATGCTCCTAATGATGATGATTGCCATGATCATAAACTTTAGATTCTTCCATGCTCCATGGTGAAGTCTTAAGCTAGGTTGGCTGTTTATATTAGGGCCTACACATAGTTAAAGTTCAGAAAAAATGATTGTCTTTTATCTGAAGAAGTATGTACTACTACTGTTGCATGCAATGAACACGTACATGAGAGAGGTAGATGGATCTGATCGATACTGCTACTGATCATCCAGCCTTGCAAATTATCCAAGGACAGGACAGGGAGACAGAAACCAATCAATCAGACGGAAGATTTGCGACTCGACGAACGCCGGCCGCCATATAGCAGGATTCCAAACAAGGCCGCGGTGATACCGTTGGGTTCTCAAAACCGCGCTTTTAATTTGATTCATCTGCTCGCCAATTAATCTTCCAATCTTTGATCTTACTGCTCCAATCCATGTTCGTATAGTATTAATTTTTAGTAATTTTTAGCTCGCCTTGGCTACCCATCTTAGTAGAGAAGTAAAGAGAGAGAGAATGGTACTCTTCTCCTATCATAAATACTAATTGATTTAGCATAAAATTTAGATCATTTTTACCGGTACTTTGATACATCATCCCTGTTTTAGTCGATTTCTAAGTCCGTTTTCTTTAGAAATAAGAGAAGTCGTATAAAAAAATCTCTTTAAAAAACTCGTATGCTAACTTGAGACGATTGGACTTCTAATTGTAGCTTATGATTTTATAAAAAAAAAATCCAAAGCGAACAACAGTAATAATATTAAAATAGCCCTTCACCCACCGCAACACACGGCATTTTTTTTCTATTATGATAAATATATAAAAGGTTTTGTTACTATGGTGATGCCTTCTTAAGGTGAATCTCTGTAGTGTAACATTTGATTTTATCACAAGTCAAAACCTCTCTGACTTTAATCTGTTTAAGAAAAAAAAATCAACATCAACACATACTAAATTAGATTTTATCAAAACCATCATGAAAATGTCTTGACATTGTATTTATCTGTTAGTGCATTTTTCTATAATTCAGTCAAAGTTAGAGAATCTCACTAAAGACAAAAAGAATAATTTTCAATATGAAACAGATGTGGTGTATATTTGATAAACTATTGATCAAATGCCAAAATATTTATAACCACAGTAACAGAATAGCAGTAAGGCAAAGCCATACGATACGACGACAGTCAGCATCTATCGTTTGACCCGTATATAAATGCATGGTACGAACGCTTAAAAAACCAGCGTTACTACTTGATGAAATTATTGATCAGATTGGCAGTAGCTAGGCATGCTTTCATTTGATGGGTTTTTTTTTTTTACTGGCATAGGATTCGCCGGAGTTGAGGTGAAACTTGTGTTCTTTGTACGGCGTGTCCGGCCAACAAAAAGATGGGCAGTGTTGAGAGCCAATGCAAGGCAAAGGGTTGAGTTTTTATCGGCAGATATGGAGGCCGGAATTGCGCAGCGGCGGGCGGTCGGCCGGCCGGAATTCGCGCGTCGGAGATGGGTCACTACTCGCTACTGTAGTCCTTTTTCCCTCTGCAAAATCCAGCCCTGCAACCTGCATCATTCCTGCTCTTCTTGTTCTCTGGCTTTCTCATTGAGTACTACTTACTACTAGTAGTTGTGTTGGTTGCTTTGCCAGTATCTATAATGTGCAAAGCATGAATTTGTACGGCTTACTCCTTCATATTCAATGAATATGGCGGCTCGCTGATTCGTTAAAAAAAAGGTCCAGTACTCCTCCGTTTTTTTATAGACGACGCCGTTGACCTTTTTCTCACATGTTGACCATTCGTGTTATTCAAAAATTTACGTAAT